>NCQV01007117.1:0-13984 GCA_002740545.1 Lophocereus schottii | reverse complement strand
TTTAATATTTCTTCACACACACACATGTAATTATCAAGTTGAACAAAATTGATGAAGTTTTAAAGAAGTTTTAGGAAAACATTAAATTGAAATTCAATATACATTAATCTTTACGAAAAATTATATTTGGACTGACAGAACTACACCAAAAGCACGCCGACACGACGTAATTAGTTCATTTAAATTTTTACTCTTAAAATGCCCTATTTTCATGGTGATATTTTCCATCTAATTATCCCATATCGTACTGGTGTAAATTTAATGTTCATTTTATCAGTGTATATCCTCACATGTTTATATAATTGGGGGTTAAACCTTGATAAAGTGTTTAGAAATTTTAAAATTTTTTTATGAAAACAAAATATTATGAAGAAAAGATTGTATTATATCGGAAAGATAAAGTGTCATTGGTTTGAGGGGTGGTTGTCATTACATGATTGTAATTTAAGAAATAGGCAAAAGCATTACATCATTTTTTCGGATTTGCACATATCCATTTAGGATTTTAGTGACTATTTTACTGTTCCTTTTGGACCGAAAGGCTACGCTTGTTAATGTTAATATTATAATAATATATAGTGGCAAAGTAGCTTATTTTCAATTTGTTAATTAGTATTATATCAAGAAAAGTGTAGTTTATATTTAATATCTGTTCTACTTATTTTAATGTGGGGGGCTGCTGTTTTTAACTTCGAACTTTCAACTTGTAATTTCTTGTAGCTGCCGCCCCATTTCTATTGGTCCTTTCATTTCCATGTATAATGACTTCGAGTTTCTTTCAATTTAAACACCTCACAGCTCAAGTTAAGGGCCTAGAATTCAAATTTGAGTTTCAAATGTGTTACAATATGTTATCCCCAAATTCTCACCAACACCACCACCTCCCAGTGTAGATCCTATTTTTACGAGGTTTGAAAAGATTCAGATATAGGTAGCGTTACCTCTACAGACGTCTATATTCGTAGAGAAGCTGATTTTAAGATACTCATAAAACAAGGATTTTGTGGAAACATTTTTATAGAAGAAACTAAAGATAAGGCCGATCCCAAATTCTTACCATTCCTTCCAATTTCCTTTACCTGTATTCAACTTCACTGAGCTCCTAAAAATAGGTTGTTTTAACTTCATACAAATGTTTCCACTTTGTTTAAGTTCCTTCAATTCTTGTATTCCATCTTACAGTTGCAAAGAACATGCTCTAAAATTATTTTTAGACCAATAATGAACAAATCATTATTAAGGACTTGTTTTTTTCTTAGATAAATCTCAAATTTTTCGTTCATTCTCTCTCTCTTTCCCAAAGAAAAATTTCACTTCATCCGCTTTTCCCCTTCCCTTCCCACTTTCATTCCTTGCCATCCATCACCCCCCCCCCAAAAATCTCAATCACACAATCCCACTTTTTTTCAATTTTCTGCCCCTATTAATAATTTGCCCACAAAAAAATTAGAGTTGGGAATGTCTGATCTGACACGAAAACAGGATATAAACCGAAGTCGAAATCACTGAGAGAAACCTAAACCTGAACCGAACCGAACCAAACCGAGCCGATTTTAACCTGAAGTCGACACGATTTGATCGTTCGGTGGGAAAACCTGTTATTTTTCAATTTTGAACAAATCTAAGTTATTTTTAGGGCCGACACAAAATTGACCCGTTTGTTAAATAGATCGACACAATCCAACCTGTTTCCTGCTCTTAAAAAAAGGCTTTAAATTTCTTCATGGGTGATCATGTTGCTCTTGCAGCATTTTCTCCAATCAATCATCAATAATACAAACAAAACTGATTTGGCATGGAGTGCTTTGGCACATACATGAAGAAAATCGCTTCATCGTATCCAATTTGTGAGAAAAAAATATTTGAGCAATGAAGAGTAATTGGACAAATGATTTGGAGGATAATGACTTGACGCCTCATTAGAGCATTCCTAGTAGAGTTTCAGTTTTTGGAACTCTGATTTGCTCCGTCAGCAAAAGTTCCATAATTTTGGAACTTGCATTCTATCACTTCTCCAACAAATAGAACTCAATTTTAATCATCCAATAAAAATATTTATCATTGACCCACTTTATAACACGCAACCTATTTTTTTAATCATATAAAAATTATATATTATTTCAAAAAAACAAAAAAAATATTTTTAAATTGTGAACAGTGACACGCGGGAAGACACACACAAGCGTGCTGCCCCGCGTGTCACACGCATTTCTACTTTACTGTCAGAGCAAGTTTGGCATGCAAAAAATACGCAGATCCCACCAATATCTCGCTTGTCAACCGTTGGCACTGCTCTTAACTTGGAACTGACAAAGGCAAAGACAAAGGCAGGCCATCCATGATGATTTTGATGTGTGGTTGCTAATTAAGGGTTGTGCTTCAGTTCTTATCCTTTTTCATTATTACTATTTTCAATTCGATTTCTCCACTCATTTTAGATGTTCAATTCCCCACTTTATTTTATTCCTCCAAACTGTGTCTTATTTTCAATCATTCCATCTCATATTATTTGATTCTTCTAGTGCCCATCCATATATGTTTATATTAAGATAAAATATTCCAAGCCTAAGATTTAACACGTAACAAGCTTACAAGCTTGCGCAGCTTTGATGTTAATTAATCTTTAACCTAAATTCAAGCCTATTAAAAGGTAATATTTTTTTTGGGGGGGGGTTTCCATTACAATTAGTTTTTTTGCCTTTTCAATTTTTTTTAAAGAAATATACACATTAAAAGATTCTAACTTCAATATTATTATTTTTGAGTTTTGAATTCTCTAAAAATATGCATAATCAAAAATTACGATAAAATATTAATTTAGACGTTAACTACCATTATTACTGTATTATATTATTATATTATTCTTAGTTGATTTACACCCTAAACCTTTATTATATTTTGTGCATTATGATAACACGTTATTGTATATTATTCCTACTACCAATGTTAGCAAAAGTACTGCATCGACTAGAGTAAACTCCCACTGCCAATTTTAACAAAAAGTAATGCCTAAGAATTCTGATTGTACACTTAAAAATAATACTTTATATTATATTATTAACACCATTATTAATATTGCCAAAAATAAGGCATTCTATTATATAATGAAAATAAATGCACTATTTTTTTTTAACCTATATCTTTGAATAAGTACAGATACAAATATGAAATATTATTAATCTTTAATATAAAATACAATCATAGTTGTGAATCTTAGATATAGAATATGATATGACAACATATTATCATCACAAAAATACAAATTGCATTCCATTTCTAGAGCCTAGAGCCCAAGTGATGTTACCGATTAACAGTGACAACATTATAGTCCCTTTAAAACATATTCTACTGTGATATATGAAAGCTTACCAAACTGTTTTCAATTTTCAGAACTCAAGAGTACAAGCCAATATTAGTAATTTTCAAGTGCTAAGAATATCTTTCCTTTTAACACATTCTTATCGTATTGTTATATAAGAAAGTTTTTTAGACCTAAAAAAGTATATGATAAAGTCAATCACCCCCATCAAGAGAAGTGAAGGATAAGATTCTGTGATGCCTAAAAACCGAATATACTGTTAAAGTCCTATCTGCCAAGGCACAAGCAATCAAGGATTAAGGAGCTGTAGTAGATAGTTTGGTGTGTACTGTCTGGCAAAAGATAGCATCCCCTAAAGTCGAGATGATGATGTGGCTGGGACTATTGGGTAGGTTAAACACTAAGACCATTAGCAGCGGTGACACGCAAGGCAAGTGGTGGAGCCCGCGTGTCATCCGCGTGCCCATTGTGTTCTGGCAATAACGTGAAATCGCGTGTGACACGCGGGGCAGCACGCCTGTGCATGTCTCCCCGCGTGTCACTGTTGATATTAAAAATATATTTTTTTTTGTTTTTTCTTTTTTGTTTGAAGTAATAGATAATTTTTATATGATTTAAAAATTGGTTGTGTGTTATAAAGTGGGTCCATGATAAATATTTTTATTGGATGATTAAAATTGAGTTCCATTTGTTGCAGAAGTGATGAAATGTAAGTTCCAAAATTATGGAACTTTTACTGATGTGCATGACAGAGTTTCAAAAACCGGAACTTTGCTGATAATGCTCTAAGGACCTTCTTTGTCGAAAGGGAATCCTGCCATTGGAAGCCAACGTATGCAGCTTCTGTACCACAGTAGAGGAGACCATTGATCATCTGTTGCTAACCTGAATGGCAGATATGGTGTGTTTTCTCCTCTGAGCTAAGGAACCCAAGTATAATTCTGGGTCCCTGCGACAGTGGTATGATATTTGGATGAATCACAAAATGTCTAACAGAACGAGAAAGAAGTTTTGGATGCTGCCTTTCTTTGCGATAACCTGGAGTTCGTGGATGCTCCCAAACAGTGTAGTTTTTGAGTAACATAATATACACACTGAGGCATTGTTACACACCATCAAGTGGAGGATCTCCACTTGGTCCAAGGCTTGGCATGAAGAAATACCATACAGTGCGCAAGAGCTGGTTAGGAATTTCACAAGCTTAGCAAACCTATTTCCCTAGTCTATGATGATTGATTTTGTTCAACTTTTGTAATTATTTGACGATTTGTACCAACAATCGAAAAAAAAAAGTATATGATAAAATAATGTAAAAGTGTTTAGAACCCCATAACAATCCAACTCAACCCCACATCTAACAAATTTAACAAGTGGAATGCATTGATTACAAAATTGTCAGCCAAGTTAAAACATGCAAGCAGTACAAAGTAACCAATTAAGACCAGATCCAGTCTCCTTCCCCCAAAATCATAATCCACCAAATTCTATCAAAAACACAACTCCAAGTCTCACCAAGCTTTATACTTTTCTTCATCAATGCAGTTAAAATCCAAATAGATTGGTGCCCAATTGAACAAACAACCAGAAACAGATTGATACCTAGGCTTAGTTGGTATAAATCTAGTCCAAAAAAGAATTTCTTTTTGTTTATTCTACTGACAAGATTGGAAAAGTAAAATATAGGTTAAAAAAAAAAGAAGGAAGAGTTTGGAACGGACCAGTACAAGTTGATTCAATTAGTTTAACACTTGATTCCTTAAACAAAATGTCTTATTCAAATATTGTGAATGTAGAACATATTTAATTGGAGAACTGTATATATTTATGGATTAATAATAATTCAACTCTGATAAAACAAATGCCGAAGAACAAAGAAAGTACAGCTAAGGTGGCAACTACCAAACCGCCATCCATATTCTGGAGGATGTTTGAGTTGGGCCCGCTGTACTTGAAGTGCAAATCCGGTCTAAAACTCACTGAATATTTATTGGGCCCTTCAACGAAACAGGACTGAGGCCCATAACAATGATCTTTAGGCTTCATGACAGTCGACAAAGTCTTTAAGCCCAAAATTCCTGGAAAAGGATTTGCTTTGCCATGGGCCTTCCTGAGTTATTTGGGCTCATCGACCCACCAAACTCTAATTGCTTCACACAATCATATCCATGCAATGTTGCAAAAAAGCATGAGGACTTTGATAATACTTTGGTTTCAGAAAACCTAATTTTGACAATATGAGACGGAGAGAGTAAAATAATTCTTGGAATAAGGGTTGTTTTTGGGGTCCGAGAGGGTGAACAAAATGCCAATATATGCTCATTTAGTTAAGCAAACTATCATAGCCACGATCTTGCTAATAACTATGAAAAGTACGCCAAGTATTTATTTGACAATGAACGCTCGACATTTTTTTGGGATAAATTTTTAATCTAAACTTCTCACCAGTAGAATACTTTGCCATATTTAGCGGGGAACGGTGCCGACACAAGTTGGTTTAAGTGTCTGGCACTTGTTCTCCTTAAGTAAGATTTCGAGTTCGAGCCTTACAAATAGAAAAAATTTATAATGGGAGAACTCTACTCTTTATGAACCAACAGTAGCTCGATTATGATAAAATATAGGCCCGAAGAACCCCCCCAAAAAAAAAGAGAGATAGAAACGGTGCAAATCTCATATTGAGTTTTTGAGGGAGAAACATAGCATTAAAGAAAAAGTTGGTCAATCTGTTCATATACAACAATCTCACATTAAATGATCAAATGCCCTATAAAACATAATACACATAAAATTTCTTAAACGTATGTACCTTTTGAGTTCAACTGTCTCATTTAGTGACCAATTCTAGTACATATTAAATATAGAGGCATCTACGCATAGTTGTTAATTATAAATCAAGGTACGATAAATAAAGATGAGAGAAAAATAGTGTCAACACATTATTATGAACAGATATTACATGATTTATCGCCCAAAAAAACCCTATCTGTCTTGTATTTAACTTAATTAATGTCTGTGCTGTAGACTGAAAAAGACAACCACAAAACTATATAAGCGTCGCTGTCTTAGCTGGGGTCTTTGTACATTTTGGAGATAGTGGATAGAATTAAAGCCAATCAATAGTAGACACATGTCCTCACTCTTTAAGATAACATAATCTTTTCAAAAAAGGCTAGGCATCATACCATGACGATAAGCTAATCTTTCACGTTGGGAGGTTGGTATTTATTTAATTAATTTAAATATTAACACAAAGCGACAATAAAGCGAACTAATTTCACTGGTGAAATTTACACAGTACATTCTATAGACCTATTTAAACATATATATATATATATATATATATATTCTGCAAAGATATAATATAATATTATGCCATTAGTATCGATGAAAATGTTATATAAAGACATAATGTATCAAGTTGTTGAGTTATTGAGACTCTTTTTAGTAGAGCTGCTAGTTTGACGCGTTACAATGTCACATCTTTAGAAGCGGGAAAAGCAAAGTCACTTAAGAATATTGCAATTGATTGTTGATGTTTTTGGAGCAAGCACAAACCAAGGAAGATAAGAAAGTAGATAAAGGTGCATGAAATAGATTGTTTACATGATCACTTGAAACAACAAATTAAAGAGTATCTTTTCTTTTTTTTTTTTCCTTTTTTTTGGGCATGTCTTTTTCAAGATCCAAATTGATTATCATGGAAGAAATGGCTTGTTATATATGCATGAATGTAGCATATGATTTGCTTTGCTCATGCTTTCTCAAGCACACTATGCTCCCTAAAAAAAGTACCAAGACTATCTCCACAATTGCTAGCAAGACTTAGACATCTTACCAATTTTATTTTCTTTTTTTAAAATAAAAACAAGACATAATGAAGTGTGAATTATGTGTATGTGAGAGAAGGACAAAGAGAGGATGCTAATAATAATATTTGTTAAGTTTTTTTTTTTTTGATAATTAGTACCAAAGGCAGTTCAAGACACTGATGGTAAGCAAATACAACCACCTCAAACACTCAGCGAAACAAAACAAGATCACCTCACAGCCCAACTCAAACCAACACGAGCCACAAAACTAGTTATGCAAATAGAACAGGAGTAGAGCTGAAGTTTCGAGCCAACTCCTCAGAGGATGTATACCAATTCTTCTTTCCAAGCTTTGTTCCACCTAATAATATTTGTTAAGTTTCTAAGGTCACTAGTGTGCGTAAATGTGACAGCACTTACGTGACAACAAATACATGTTGCTGAGGTCACATCTATATAGTTGTTTCAATGTATGCAATGATATATAGTGACAAAATGGTAGTGGTAGCTCAGCTTTTAGATTAGTGTTACATTACATAAAGGATTGGTGGAGCTAATTAATTTCATCCAAAATTCTCGTATTAACAGCTTTCTAATATGAGCAAATTATTCAGTTTAATTTGTAGTAATATAATTAGGGGTCATCCTTAACTTACAAAACCCTTCACATTTGTGGTTGACATCAAGTGGTGCATTGACGAGATCGACTTGCACGATTAGTTTTTATTCTGATGACATATATTCACAAAAGAGATTATTTCCACTTATCGGTACCTCACAGTTATTTCATTATGAAAGTTATGTTTTTATGAATATGTTTTACGAAGTATGTATATATATTAAAGACATAAAGATCGCCATAAAGAATTGATTTGATCGACCAGCAGTTAAAAAAATTAATCAAGACTCCAGATTTTCAAAGAAAAGGACTTGTGTCAGATAAAATCTTGCATGGAAAATATCCTGGTTAATTAGACAGCAGTTAAGAGCAGTGAGTACTTTAGGGGCAGTTGCAAGAATCCATGTTATGTGACAGCAGCTTGGAAGTAACAATTAGTTAGGTCATTTTCTATACAATCATGAGCATCTGCCAAAAAACTCTCTAATGAAATAGTAAAATTGAATTCTTTTGTAGTTGAAAGTTGCATGTCCTTCTGTCAGTTCCCATCATCTTTTGCCTTCTTGATTGACCAATTTTAAGGTTTTCTTGAAACTCCAGGTGGGTAGTTTGAGCATTGCATTGCATTTTTGATTGGTAAAATTTTAAGAAGATTAAAATCTATATAGTTTTGCTTTTACAAGTTGGCATTGAATAATTCATTTTAACTTTTCAAAAGTTAGATGAGTTAAATATGTAAGAATTCAGACGTAGAGCTTAAATACAAAAGTTCAAAGATTTAACTAACAAGTCTCGATAGTACCTTCATTAGTTAATGCAATTAGAGTTCTTGCACACCCTTTCCAAGTTCTTTCTCCCCCTCCCCCTTTCCCAATTGTGCATAGTGGGTTAGCATGTCGACCCTTATAGGCTACAGGAAAGGGTTGTAATTAGACCTATCCGTTCGGGCGGCGGATTGAGTGTATTTTGGATTTAAGTAAAATATGGAATTTCAGTCTTACGGGAAAGGGAGGAGATATTACCAAACCCCGTTCAATAAGCTGAAATCAACTACTCGATCTATCAAAGAAAATGACCCATACTAAATTCGGGTTTGGGACATTTAGATGGGAACCTCCTAGGATAGCAGGAGTTCCATTGCATATTAATATTTCCTCAGTATTCTCCATTATTTTGGCCTTGACTGTAGCATTTGACTAACAACACAAATTGGTGGGGGAGGGGGGGAAGAAAAAGCCCTTTTTTAAGGACTTCTTTTCTCACCGTGATCTTTGATTCACACGCAAATGATGAAGAACGTACAGTACAGAATAAGAGCAGCAATTCATAATGTACTGTGGGCGCCAGGAAGTTCACAACCAATTGGGACAGAAAGAATTCAATATAAAAGGTCAATACCCTAATCAAATGCTTATACATTTTTTCACACTTTGTTACTCAAAATTAAATTTAATATAAAATATAAAGGGGAAACTAAAGTGGTCACAAGACTTTGAATGAGCTAGCAAGGAAAACTTTATGGCCATTCAAGCTACTTTTCATGCTCAGATTGTGATTTGTAAGGCTCAAAGAACTAGCTAGCTAGCATAAATTATTGTTATAAATGCTTTTAATTATTGGTGCCTTCACTTTTTCTCCCCCTCCTAGCAAGTTGTGTAGGACACATATAGTCACTTCAATAATAATTGATAAAAAATTTGAAACTCATTTTTAAATTGAGACATTGATCCATGGTTTCCCCAAATATACTTAAAATTATCAAAATTCTCTATATTTTTCAAATAAATTAACTTTTACGCCTATGTAAATACATAATATATATCAACATCAGTTGAACCAAGTAATTTGACGTTTACTTCTTTGAACCGAAGGTTTTACGTTCGAGTATCGTAAATAGCAGAACACCTAGACGAAAGAGTTTTACAACTTAAAACTTGTGATTCTAATTAAGGATCTGTTTGGGAAGGGAGCAGGTTAGAAGAGTAAGA
This sequence comes from Lophocereus schottii, assembly GCA_002740545.1. Taxonomy (NCBI): domain Eukaryota; kingdom Viridiplantae; phylum Streptophyta; class Magnoliopsida; order Caryophyllales; family Cactaceae; genus Lophocereus; species Lophocereus schottii. The sequence goes on along the minus strand of NCQV01007117.1, from coordinate 4,249 downwards.
GTAAATAATAGTTGAGACAATATATCATAGTACTCCCATCCAAACTAGACCTGATCAAATTGAGAGTCAGGTTATGAGAGTCGGCGTATGAGATTTTCTAGACCTTGACCCTACCCGACTCTCATGTAGGTCGGCATACCCTTGACCTGGACCCTGACCCTGACCCTGTGGTACCCTCGAGTCATCGGGTCAGACTTGACCCTCAAACCTTTCTTATGTTGAAAATGAGATTTTTCACAAAGTTTCATTTTTATTATAAAGTTCAACTTTGAACATCCTACAAAATAAAATGTCAAACAATAATATAATGTTATGCTGAAATGTATTTCAATCACGAACATTGTAATGTGTAATTTAGTGACTAGAATAATTAGGTCACGAAAATGACTATTTCAAACATCAGAAATAGAGCGTTAGAAGGTTACGAGTCAGTGACATTTGGAGAGAAGAATGAGGGGGGAGGCTAAGAGGAGATGAGAAAGTACAAAGCAAAAAGGTTTAGGTTTTGAATAAACGAAACCCAAAATATCTTATTTTATTTTAATTTTTAATTTTTTAAAGAAAAGTAAGGGTCAGTGGGTCAAGTCAGAGGATTAAAACCTCTACTCGAGCCTGACCTTCATCATAGTCAGATACCCTAAATTGATAATCAGGGCGGGTCGGAGATAAAAAAAAGTCAGTTCTAACCCTCAATTTGAAAGGTTAGATCGAGCGGAAACTCGACCCATTGATTAAGTCTAATCCAAACAGACCCTAAGTAAACGATCAAAAACTCAGAAAAATACCGTACTAGCATACTTTATAAATTTTTTTCCATGATAATGTATATGCTAGTTCATTGGTTGTAAGATAATGTATATGCTAGTTCATTGGTTGTAGTTAAACTATCCTTTAAAAAAAAAAGGTGTGTTTTATATATTATTAGTTATTACACTTCAACTTGGCTAAGGGTTGATGAGTACAAATCCGACTTTGCAGAGCAGGACAACAGCAGAATGCTACTCCATCTTTTTCAGCCGCCAATGTTTTGATTCGGCGCATCGCCGTACACACATACAAAACGATATTCACGAAATTTAATCGTGGCTGCTGCAATTTCGTTCTCATTTTCCTACCATTTATAGCCATGGAGTAAGTCTTTGTGAATAGCTATTGAAAATTTGGATTCAAATTTTATTTACATCAGTCTATACATTTTATTTGTATAAAAAAAAGTTATGCTCATATCATAAATTATATTGAACGCATCAGAAAAGAATAATTAAGAAGTTGTGACGTAGTGATAGCTTATTTCGTCTCTTAATCAATTGGTCAACGGTTCGATACTTGATCTTTGGGAATTGAGAGTAATTCTTGGTCAGTTCGTTACTCTTTAGTGGAGCTTGCAGGGTAAGGGGATTAGTTGCTACGATCGGCAGTGTGGATACCTTTGATTAAACCAAAAAAAAAATTATATGATAATTCTAAATTTATAGACTTATGATCTCATATATAGTAAATTTCATTTTTTCTAAAATCCATTTTTTATTTTTGCAATCCTATTTTTAAAAATGTATAATTTTTTTTTGGCTACAAACTAGGCCACATTATCAAACTATATGGGCCCGGAATCCCCTAACAATGAGAATTGCCACTAATATTATCACTGGCGGATCCACATTGAGTGTAGGGGTGTCCATGGACACCCCTAAACTCCTAAAAAAAAATTCTATTTTAAAATAGGTTAATTTAGTAACAATGTTGGTTTATAAACACCTCTAAAAAGATAAAATAGTGTATATTAGTAACGATATTAATTTATGAACAACCCTATTCTAAATGTCTGGATCCGCTACTGAATATTATAACCACAGGTACGTACACAAGTCTCGATCGTATCATAATGATTTGATCGTATGTTAGTACAGAATTTGTTGGATCTCGTGCATATATCATGACAAAATGATGATGTACTAGTCTTCATAGAAAACTAAGATCATTTCGTGTGGTTCACCACCTCTGCCCTTATCTGTTTTGTTTGTGAGCTAATTTTTCGATTCATAATTTTTTTTTTTAATACAAGATTCATAATTTGGATTCACCAAATAAAATAATACTCATAGGGTCATGGATCCACTCTACAACACACAACTTCTTTTCTAAAATCCAAAAAAATAATAAAAATTAAAAAATAAAAAAGCAAGAACATCATGTCCGGAGCCAGCTCGAGGCTCACGGCCAACCTCGTGACTCGCAAGGCGACACAGCATCCGTGGAGGACGAGCCTTAAACTGGATGGGCTCTATGATCTTGATTTCGCTAGGTGGATTTTCATTGACCATAAGTCAAACAGGACAATTTTTCAATGACTTACATGACTGTTATGCCAAAAATCATCCCACCAAAAACACATTTACAATGTTATAATTATTTTTATTTGGTCCAGAATTAACTAGTTTTAAGCTAGTAATATTATCCCCGAACTTAAAATTCTGTAAAAATGGCACATCTTTATTCAATTCAATTCACCAAAGGTATCTTAACCTGATAGGCAACAACGCCACCTTTCACATCTTCCTCTCAGGTTCAATCTGGGAGGAGACACACACTACCTTTTTGTGAGGGTTGTGTGTCTTAATTTGTGCAGATGGTGAGCCTGAGTCTTTAGACTTTGGTATTCTTTCTCAGTTCTTTCTTAACATATTATGACTCATTAGTGTCCCCTGAGATTAGAGTCTGATAGGCTTGATCCGCTAACCAAAAGAAAGAATTCAATCAATTCATGAAAAAAGTCCGCCTTTGATCCATAAAGAATTTATTGAACATAACAATTTTATTATGCATGTAGGAATACCGGTAGGGGTAAAGTTGCCTACAGCTGGATCTCCTCAGACCCCGCAAAAGCGGGACCCACACTGAGAGTTGTTATTGTTGTTGTTGTTGTAACAATTTTATTATGCATGAAAAGATAATTAATTATTTTATATTAAGGGAAGAACATATGTGAATGTTCAACAATCATAACAATGACAACTTTCAATGTAGGTCCTATTTTCATAGGTTTGAGGAGATTCACATATATGTAAGCTTATTCCTGCAAGAACTTATGCAACTAGAAAGACCGATTTCATCAGTAACTGATGAAGTAGCAACATAACCTTTACCATGCGCACCTGAATAAAATCAAGGTTAGGGATGACAACAGACTAGATTCGGATCGGATATCGGAACATTCGAATTTCATTACGTGGAGAATCCAAAAATCCGATCCGAATATGATCCAACGGACCTGAGGAAACCTACGAATCGGATCGGAGTCAGATCAGATCGGAGCCGAATTCAATTAGATCCGAATGGATTTCTTTTCCCCGCAATAATTTTGTATTATGCTTTTCCATCCAAACTAATATTTAAACAGTTAATACTAAGTTAGGGGAGACTGAGAATGAGACAAATGACGCTAATATGCAATGATAGGGAGTCGGTCGGCTCCCGACTGGCCAACGGCAAAGTCAGATTGAGAGAGAGGGGGGAGATGCTAAGTGACTGATAGGAGTTAGTATTAGGACTTACAATTGAGTTTGAAGGGTAGATTATTTTAGATTTGTAAAATCAACAATTTAAAATAAAAAATTGGGGGTTGGATTTGGAGTTTGAACTCGAAAGGTAGACTTTGAATTTGTAAGTTTTTAGATTTGAATTTTAATTATTTAATAAAATAGTCAGATCAGATAGAAATATCGTACTAAATGTTACCTTCCCTCGATATCTAACCCGAAATTGATTCGTGCTCCGATTATTTTTGACGGACTCGAACTCGAATATTTTTATTTAAGTTTGAATCGGATTATTTTGGATCGGATCGAATCGGATCGGATGTGCCTTAAATTCAAATGTAGTTGCCATTCCTAATCGAGATAATGCCGTTGTCCAATGAGGTCTAAACATATTTCTGACTGTTTATTATTCCTTAATTCTATAAGAACCTACAATATAATAGATAGGGAAAAACGTAACTGTAGTTGTCATGATACAATAAAGAAAGAATTTATTAAAAGAATAAAAGTAAAACCATTTTTCTGACTCGTTATTTCTCTTATTAAAGTTGTTGATTAGATAGAGACTTGCATATCAGCATCAGTATAACAATGACCAACGCTAAACTTTAATTATGACAGTAAAAAATGTAATAACAGATGGGTTTTCTTCGAGGGTGAGAAGAGAAGAATTTAGGGCCCGTTTGGTTTACTTGGAGTGGAATGGAATGGAA
>NCQV01007106.1:6370-25218 GCA_002740545.1 Lophocereus schottii | reverse complement strand
CAGTATATATTAGTCTAGCACCTAAATTTTGTATAGAGGTCTTTGGGTAAGGGGGCCATGGCCTCCTATTGTCCAATGGTAGCTTCACCCATGGAGCCAAATGCTAAGCTGTTCTTATACTAGCCTACTAGATATACTATGTTACATACTCCTACTTTCTTATAAGAAGCACAACTTAGGGATGCTTGGTCTCCATGAATGACTTCCTTGTGGCTGTATTTGCTAAGATCTTTTTTCATTAAGGTAGTGTTTTGTTAGGAGAAAAATGATTTTATTGAAAAATAGTTTTCCAATTTTTCGATGTTTGGCAAAATAAATGATGGAAAACTATTTTCCAAGGAAAATGATTTTTCCCCCAATGGAGGAAAATGGTTTCCGTTTTGAGAAGATAGAAGCTAATTTCTTCCTTCAACTCTTTGATGATACAGTCAGTTGAGATGTAGGTACAAAATTTGATTTCAATAGTTTATATTGAAACGTGACTATCCGATAGGAAAGGTTAAACTAAACTCAAATATAAATTTTGAACTTAAATTTTTTTCATTTAATTGACATTTATCTTCACCATGCCAATTTAATCGACATTTTTTGCCACTAAAATAATTCAGTTGACTCGCCATTAAAACAATTTCAATGATTTGGCTTAAAACTTTATTATTAGAGAGAAAATATTAAAATAGGCTCAAATTCAGATTTTGAGTTCGATATTCTTTCATTTGATTAACATTTTCTTCCACAATAACTGTTCAATTGATATTTTTCGCTCTTTAAACAATGTAGTTAATATTTTTCATCATTAGAACAATTTCAACAATTTGGATCGAAACCTGATTATTAGATAGGAAAAATTAAAATAGGCTCAAATCCAGATTTTGAGCACAACATTCCTTCATTTGGTCAATATTTTCTCCGCCACGACAATTCAATCGATATTTTTCACCACTTAAACAATTCAGTTGATGTTTTCCTTAGCTAAACAATTTGAAATGAAACTTAATTATTCAAGAGAAAGTATTAGGAAAAAAAACTCAAATATGAATTTTAAGCTCAAAATTCCTTTACTTGGTGAACATTTATCTATACTATGATCATTTAATTGATATTTTTCGCCATTTAAGCAATTGAATTGGCATTTTTCTTTTTTTATGAAAAATTGTCTATCTTGTACCAAATAACGAAAAATGTGACATGAAAATTAATTTTTCTTGGAAAGACATTTTACACAGAAAATGAGTTACGACTTGCATAAAAGGTATCTTTCTTCCTAGTAAGGCAAGTACTTTGTTTATCAAAATTGCCCTTGCATATGGTAATAGAAGCCCTATACATGTAGGGAAATAATTTTCATATCTAGTGAAAGACGCTTTTACTAGTATTCTTAAGAGTAGCCCCAAAGTTTTTTTAACAATGGTAAATATGGGCTACCTATTGGGCTCCCCTATCTCAGGGAAGACCCAACAGGCCAACCACCCCAAGGGAAAGAGGGATAAAGCTACCAGGGCCTAATGCCTAACCCACATACTCCCTTCCTCTTCCAATTAATTGGCAAAGGAAGGTCCCCACCCAGATTCGAACCTGGGTGGAGAAGGTAGAGCAAAGGCAAGCATGCCAATCTGCTATAAGCATATCGGTAAGAGAAGCCCCAACTTGGTATAAGTAATGTGATTATCCTTATGTTGGGAAACACTTATTCTAGGGAAAGCCCTAGTTTTGTAGGGAAATATTATTACCTGATTTGGTAGAAGATGCTTTTGTATATGTAGATGGAAGAAGCCCTCAATTTTTATAAGAAATTTGGGTTATCCCAATGTGAGAGATGCTTATTATGAAGAAAACCCTAGTTGTGTAGAAAAATCCTAAGGATTGTTAAAAGAAGTCTTCTATTTGGCTTATGGCAAGCTGCCATAAATTCTACACCTACTTGAATAGGTGGAAGATAGGGAATGACTATATGGCTCTTGAACTTGTGATTATAGTCAAGGTACAAACAAAGATTTTGGAATAGTTGTGAGCGGGAGGATGTGAGGTTGGTTGGCATGATAGGAAAAAAAGTTTAAATCTGACGAGGCAAATATATAGCTAGTTCGTGTCTTATTTGATGAGGATAGGCAAGTGAACACTTCTTTGCCCTTAAAGAAAATAACTCTCCCTTTATTCTCGGCCCACCTTTTTAGGTTTTTGGACTAGCCTCCCCTTTTTTTCTCTCTCTTATTCTTTTTTTGAACCTAAAGGATCTCAACAGAATCATCCTTTGTGGTTATACATCAAAGAGGTCATCTATACGTATGCGATGCAAAATCAAGCCAGTTGTAGTTTAAGAATAAGATATTACAACTCAAAGGAGTGATACCTCTCAGAGAAGTTGTGAAGGTAGGCTTGAGGATTAAGGTACTAAAGGAAGAAAATCAGTGTGAAAGATCAAATAGTTTTCATAAAATCTCCAAATATGCATAGATGATGCAACTATCATAAACCACCAATAATTCTTCTACTTTATCTTCTTTTTTCCAACACTTCTCTTTTGTGCCCGGCGTCTTTTTGAACTATTGTTTGGATGGGACCGTTGTGAAATGAATTGATATGTTTGGTCTAGATTTCTTTCGATTATGGATTTTCACATTGACGTTATAACATCACCCATGAAACACTCTCACTTTCAGGTTAGTCAAACTTGGTTAGCCAAAAGGGGGGGGGGGATTCATTGAAGGCCCAAAGGGCCAAGTGGTAGCTTAGGATTTTAAAAAGGGAATTTATGTAGATTACCAAAGGAGGCCTCATGTCTGAGGCATATCCTTCATGATTATATATGTATGTTATAACAAAGATCATTCCTTCCTATTGGATCCTAATTTGATCTTTTCTTTTTCTGAATTATGAGACTGAAATGTTGGGCTATTCCCCCTTTTGTTATTATTATTTTGTCTATCTTTCCTTTCATGTTTTAAGCTCTAGCCCCTCATCTTTTATTTTTCCATGCCCCCCCTTTTTAACTTGGATATTCATCATAGGGCAGAAGCAGTCGAGAAAATAGAGAAAAAAATGAAAAGCTTATGAGAGCATAAAGTGTAAACGAAAGAGTGAAGTTTTCATTGAAAAGACATAAAGCTCTTAAAGGCTTGGAGGTAGAAATAGGAAGAGCAATAGATACAGATAGGGCTTTCTAACTCACGACATGAATGCAAGTTTGATACTCATATGTTCTATGTTTTGGTCGTGGTTAACTTTTTCGCAATGTTCACTTGGAAAAAAGGTATAGAGCCTCAGGGGGCTAGTGAGGTTAATACTAGTTTTAGTTTATAATTTAAAAGCACGTCCTAAGTTTAGTAAGGAAAACACAAAGGAATTTTCAATGATCTAGTCTCCTACACAGGTATACTGCATGAATGGAATGGTGCTTTCTACAATGGTTAAGTATATGCACTTCATTCCAAGATCTTGAGTCTAGTCTTTTAATGAGCTTTAGGCGATTCTATTTACCTTGACTTATAGCCATTAGTTACATTTGGTTTTTTTTTGAATTTGGATTGAATACACTGATTAAATAATGAAATTAGCTCATGAAGCCTTTAAGTTTGAATTTTATTAATTCTTGTTTGATTAAGGCCAATACATGGAGTTTGTACTCCCATATCCCTTTCTATTATACTTTTATTTTGTAACCCACGTTAAGGGTTGAGATAAGTCCAATAATTTTGTTGTGATCCTCATGTTTGATAGTAAGCGTGACTAGCATTTGTGCTATATGAATATATGAATTTATGTGCTAGATCATCATACATCATGATGGTCAATAGCTTGATAGACATGTCAGAACGATATCCACTATGATTTGAAAACTCGCTGCCAACTTGTCTTCATTACTTTTATGTTAAGTACTACTTCTTCATCCTAGATAAAATGGAGATACTTCAAAGGGTAAAGCAAAGAGAAGGAAATTGAATACAAAGGTTGTTAATCTTGGATCTTGATCCTAGTGTTAGATTTCAATCAATAAAAAGGTAATGATATCTTTCTTTTTTTTTAATTTCACCAACCAGCCTGGATTGCTATACTAAACTAGATAGTTGGATGAGTGAAAGAAAACAACTTCAAAATTCGCAATAAAAAACTTGAATCTCATTTCTTATGTACAAGGGTTAAATGAAAATAAACATAAGCAATCAAGACTCTTTACCCCAAGATCGGCTAAGAAATCATCATATCTTGAAGCGGGTTAAAAAGAACAAGTATATGGAGTATTTACTATCTTTTGTAAACTAAATTAGATATTAAGGATGACTAGGTTTGGCTAAAAAATTTAGCCTAGTTTAGTTGAAGTCCAAGAAAATTAGTAGGGCTAGATGGTAGATTTGGAATGTTATGTAATGGGTTGACATCGATCCTTACACATTTTATGGGCATATACAGCTGACTTGTGAATTTATTTGACCTTGCTTGAGCTTGCCTAGGAATAAAATTGAGTCGAAATTAGGTCTAAGCGTAGCTTTGGTTTGGTTTTGTACAGAATGGGCTAGTTTAGGTGAAAGCATAGATCTAAGTGCGCTCATGCATGTATTTAAACTTAGCGATTCCATGTATGTTCTATACGGTTCCTAGGACAATACTTTGTAGATAATTCTAGACCCAGATGAGAAAGTGAAGATTCAAATTGCCCTAGAGGCGGAGTGAATAGGGTGATCGCAAAAATTAAATCAAAAGCAAAAGCAGCAGAAAATAAATAGAGACAATGCGCAAGGCTGTTTAATAAGGTTGGGCGTCAATTAGGTTTAAGTCCCCACCTAGAGTTATCCAACTCTAGGATTCAACTCTATACTTCTCTTATTAAAATGTACTCTTTAACAATCTCTCATAGCTTCCACACTCTCGAGATCTCAACACATAATCAACTTCTTGATTTAAGTTTGGTAGAGTTGACCTTACAACTCCTAAGTTCACTCTTTAATAAAGAACAATTTCTCACAACTCAACTTTTGATCTCAAAACAATATTTAGAATAATAGCTTAATGTGTAAACTAACACTTTTTTCACTTGAATGGGATGTTTTTCTTTTGCTCTTGTGGCCTCTATTTTTGGAGTGAGTGGTTGTGACTTCATTCAGTTAACGAAGGAAGTTTTTGATCAGAATATCTTGAAATCTCATTTCAAACACTTGAAAATTTCCCTGTTGATTCTAATTTGATTTTCTATCAAATTAATCACGACAATTGGTGATATTAACATGCAATGTATCTTTTTCCTACTCTTGTACCATAGATATTGCATGCTATCATATCAAATTAAATTAAATAATGAGAGATTTCATTTGCAGTTGGTGTGTCATCATCATTTTATATTCTTGAGATTGCTTTGCATTTTTATAATGATTCCCAAGTGATTACAATCAGCTTGATTATATTTTTGCTGAGTTAATTGAATTTCGAATAATCAATTCATATAGTAAGCAAAATGAAGTTGAAGTTGGCAAGCATTTGATCGTAGCAAGAAAATATTACCAAGAGATTTTTTATGATTCTCCATTATTGGAAATTCAATTTTTGAATAAGCTAGATCATTTAAGAAAATAATCTCTATAGTTCACACTCCAAATTATCAATCAAATAAAATCCATTGATATTGAATAGTGTTTCAATTAATATTTCATTATCACATTGAACTCATATCAATATTATGTTAATATTTAAACATCATTACTTGGATTCATTAGGTTCATAATTAATTCAATCCTTTTTTTTTCTTTCATTAAAATATCATCCGACTTATTCTAAGTTTAGGAATAACTCAACAATCTTTCCCTTTTTGATAAAAGACAAAATCTAACTTGAACCATTAAAATGCTTACCATAATCTTATCATTTAGACTTACCCATTCATCTTTCTCCCCATTTTTTGTATTCCATCAAAAAGGTATTAGAAGGACAAGGCAAAACTAATTAATGGTCGAGAATACATGTCATCATCAACAAATCTTGTGATTTCCTGTGGTTTTTCTCGAACCATAATATGTGGTGAATAGGATGTTTAATCTTCATACCTTCAAAGTCGTCACAAGAAATCATTAGTACTAGGGGCGAGTACTCCCCCTCAATTCATGTACTAAATTATATCATATTAATGTATATGTCTTCAAAATTTCAAAAGACATATAACCATATATCAACATCGTATCTCATGAACTCAATTATCTCTCCTTTGAAATAATTAAAACTAGATTATATAGAGTGTTGAGTAGAAAACATTTTAGAGCACATAACTCTCCCCTTTTAAAAGCACTAAATGTCACTAGGTCATCTCTTAATCTGACATGAACTTATAATAGGTTATTCTTTTTCCCTTTAATTGCCATTAAACATGATTGGAGTTGAAATTTACAAAGTAAAGCATGGCTCACTCTTAATGTGTCGTTCACTCAAAATAAACATGAGGTACACTATTATATGATAAGTCATAACAACGTGCTAGTGTCGTAAAAATTCAAAACTACATAGCTATGGAGATAATAAGGATGATACCACATTAATTAGAACATATAATTGAAGTATTTAGACAAGAGACATGTACCTTTAGAAAACCCATTATATATATTTTTCCACCCTAGTCCATGTGAATTTATTATAATGGGTATATAGATAGCCAGCACCAAAAAATCATATAATTAAAGCTAGATGATAACAAGGAGTTCATGAATAGCAACTTAATGGTCAAAAAATAGACACCAATCATTAGATATGCAAATATCACATCCTTAGGTTACTTCAAACGCAAAACACATGTGATATAATGTGCCATGAATCATAAATGTGAGTCATGAATGTGAGCATAGTTAAATCATACTATCCCACCTTCGAGAGCAATCAAGAATAATTTCTAGGGGTATAGTGCACTCCTCATCAGCGGCCTCGTACACTTAATGCCAACTTTATTCACTTCATAAATCGATGACAAAATATTTTATATTAATTATTAGTCACATGCCCGGATGCAATTTCTACTATAGGGTTAAGGAAAGATTACATATTCACAAATTAAGATATTCATCTCGTCCTTAAAAAATAATATATGCATATCCTAGATGGGTGTATGGAATGATATATATGACCAAATAAGCATAAAAAATAATAATTTGCTAATAACATTTCATATCCCCCCCCATAATTAATGCATATAGAGATACACCCATATATTGAGTTAGACAATCATAAAGGTAAATGATATTTGACTGACACTATACAAACATTCGCACACATATAAAAATAGCAAGGACTTATTTGAACAAATGGAAAGACATATTCTATGTACACATGTTATGATTTCATTATTAGTCAAGAGGGGAAGTCAATGTTGAAATTATTAAGACAAATCAATTAGTGATTCTCCCTTAACTTACAAAATGAGGACTTAAAAAAATGTTTTACCAAGGGAACCTTAATAATTCTTGATTATGCAGCTTTAAGTTGAAAAATTCTTCACTTGGATGTCAAGTTCTTCTGTAGAGTGAGCTTAGATCTTTCTCAAAGTGCTATTTTGGAAAATCTGGGTCCATATGGATTACTGTCTATCATAGTTGGTGGCCTTGTAGCTTTTGGAACGCATATTTGAATAATTCTTGAAGAGGTTTTTCCAAATGGGCATGAATAAGCTATATGATGCATTTTAGAAATTCTTATAGGTTTCTTTTTGTTGAAGTGATTATATCCAATTCCCTCTTTGTTAAAGGATGCTTTTTGGGTACAAAGTAGCTTATCCAAATTTTCTTGTTCTTATGTGAATTTTAAGATATTTTGCAATATTTATCACACTTGGCTTGCAATTTGACATTTTTATGTTCTAAAATTTTAACTTTATCCTAAAGATCATTATTTAGTTTTTCAATAACTAAATTCTTTTGATTTAATTCTTGAACATTTTTCTTAAGGTCTTTATATTTGGATAAATATTGTTGTTTTAGTTTAGCGAAACTAACTAAAGCATCAATTAACTCTTCTTTAGAGCATTCATAAAGAGTTGTGATGTCTACCTCATCAGTGCTTTCATACCTAGATCTTTCATCATCTTATACTTCCCTAGCCATGAGACAGATGTTGGTAGTGTATTCTTCATCACTTTCGCTGTCACTCCAAGAAACAATCATTACTCTCTGGTTGTCTTTCTTTTTAATCTTTGTTTTTCTCCTATCTTCTGAATCAACAGGCAGTCCTTCAACAAGTGCCCTGGCGTACTAAATCCATAGCAAGAACTAAGTTAGTATTGTTTTTATTAGAAAACTTACCTTTGGAGAATTATTCATTTCTTTTTAATGTATATCGTCTTGGGTTAAATCCTCTTTGATTGAATGTTTTCTTTAGCTCCATTTTGTTAAGGCCTCGAACAATTAATGAGAATGCTTCTTCATCATTCCCATTGGATTCTTCATCATTTGAAGTGTAATCTTCCGTTGTAGCTTTTCGAGCTATTCCTTTCTTGGAACTTTCTCCTTCATCCTCCTTAGGATGAATCTTATGCATTAAGAGCTTTCCTAGAAGATCATCTAGTTCCACCTTCTCGAGATCTTGTGCTTCCTCAATTGCAATAACCTTCGGTCCCTACTTGTTCTTTGGAAGGCATCGAAGGATCTTTCTCCCCATTTCTTCATTGGAGTAGGCCTTGCCATGTGACTTCAAGTTGTTAGTGATGTCGGTAAAACAAGTGAACATGTCTTTGATCGATTCGTCTGTCTGCATTTTGAACAGTTTGTATTGATGTACGTACATGTTCATTTTTGTTTCACGGACTTGGCTTGCCCCTTCATAAGTGACTATCAAATTGTTCCAAATCTGTTTAGCTGTATCACAAGCAGAGATTTGATTATATTCGTTAGCGTCTAAAGCATAATAAAGGATATGTTCAGCTCTTGAATTTTTAGTAAATTTATTCCAATCGACACTAGTACATTGATCTTTTGGATTATCAACTTCTTTTCCGTTGTCATTTTTGATCTTGGGAATGGAATAGGGTCCATTGGTTACAATATCCCATAACTCCATGTCTGCAGATTTAATAAATATCTACATAGCATTTTCCAATAAGAAAAATTAGTTCCTTTAAATAAGGGGTCTAACAGTAGATCGACCTTGAATATGGATATCTTCTGAAAAGGCCATGATCGTCACCCACTTGACTGTTAGGTCAAAAGAACTGTGGGAATGGCTCCGATGCCAATTGAAGCTTCAGATCGCCCTAGGGGGCTGAATAGGGTGATCGTAAAAAAATTAAATCAAAATCAAAAGCAAATGCAGAAATAAAATAGAGACAATAAACAATGATGTTTTAATGAGGTTCTCAATTATGCTTAAGTCCTTGCCTAGAGTTATCCAACTCTAGGATTCAACTCTCTAAATATCTTATTAAGATGAACTCTTTAACAATCTCGCAGACCTTCCACACTCTCGAGTTCCTATCACTTAAACAATCTCTTGATTCAAGTTTTAGGGAGTTGACCTCACAACTCCTAAGTTCACTCTTTAATAAAGAACAATTTCTCACAACTCAACTTTTAATTTCAAAACAATATTTAGAATAATAGCTCAATGGATAAACTCAACATTTTTTTTCACTTGAATGGGATGATGCTTTGCTCTTGCTCTTATGGCCTCCATTTATAGACTGAGTGGTCGTGGTTTCATTCAGTCAAGGAAGGAAGTTTCTTATCAGAATATCTTGAAATCTCATTTTAGGCACTTCAAATCTTCCCTGCAGATTCTGATTCTGATTTGTTGCCCAACCGAACGCACCATCAACTTTGATACCACTGTTGGGGAGATCCAAGCAGAGAGCCTACTTCAACTAAGGCTCATGACAACAAGCCCAAGTGAGGTTCCATCCTAAAGCCAATTGGCTACAGGAAAAGTAGCCCACTTGGCTTATATGTCATGGTTTTTCTCTTCAAACTCCCAATGTGGGACTCTTCACTCATGTGTGACATTCCGAATAGAAAGAAAACTATGCCTTTCGTGGATGGGCTATACTAATGGCTTGGAATATTGATATGAACAAAGCCTACACTTAAAGACCATGGTTCCTTCGTAAGGCCAAATCAACTCTAAATGTGACTCTATTCATGACGGACCTACACAAACTATACACCTGCATGTATCCTCCCCTTTCTTGGCCTAGAAGCCGTGTGGTTTCATAGCACACCAACTTTTTTTTAGGGATTTATGTGTAATGTTAACATGAAGTTAATTACATCAAGAACACGTGTGTTCTTTCCTAGACCAAAATTCTATGTTCTTTAGTGAGTTTAGTAAAGCTAAGTGATTCTCTCATGATTAAAATATTATATCATTCATAAAATACATGATTATTTCCCCATATATTAGGTGGGTTAAGGAAAATGTCATGGATTTGCTCAATTGGAAGTGAATTGAACCTACTGTAACGCTCTAACTCTTCATCACTTAACTAGTCCTAATTAATTGATCATTAGTGGTCAATGCATCAAAAAGAGTCAAGATTAGGACATTGCCTCCATCTTAGGGAGGATATAGCTTACTTAACTGACTTAACATAAACATTAACATCTCTCAAGTTACATACAAATCAAATGATGTATAGTTTATACATGCTTAAACTGTACAGTTTATACATGCTTAAACTAAAATGACATTACAACAACCCACAAAATACACATGTAGGTAACCCAAGACTTTCTAAGAAATCACTGTGAACTCGTCTAGACCCTATAGATCACCTTCTTGTATCATTTGTCTTATCAGATGTTTAAACTTAGAAAATGCTCAACCTAAAAACATAAAAACACAAATATTCATGGAATGAGTTGGAGCTCAATATGTTCACCCCTACACTATAAATAATGAAATTTATTTTTCAGTGACTGCATGCATTTCAATTCATTTTAATTTGAAATGAGAGAGGGAGAATATACGTAAGACAGTTGTCACTTTAATATCTGAATGAGCCATTTACAATGAAGAACACGATAATGCATTTTTCCCCTTTATATGCGCATAACCAGATCGATTGGAAAGTCTGGTCACCTCAAGGCAGTTTGACACTAGCCATGTATAATTGACATGAACTCATAGGATGTAATTTAATATGGCAAGCTCACATTATTATGTTGTAAATAATGCTTGCATTGTATATTATGAAATTTGATATTTATAAGAGAAATAAGTGCATTTTTGACATATACAGACAACAAATATATCATGTTTCTAGAAATATGTTCTATCCCTTAGGAATTGACTGGTAGATTGCTCCTTAGCAGTGGCTTCGTCTTTTGATTCAAACATACTCTAGAAGCATTAATAGTTTACATAATTTTTATTTTGCTAATTATAATTACATAAATGCACTACACTTGGGTAAGTAATATATCTATAATTTTCACTCTCTAATTTTTTTATTATTGTTATTATTATTGTCATTATTGTCTCTATTATTATTATTATTACTACTACTGCTACTACTACTACAACTATTATTATTATTATTATTATTATTGTTATTATTATTATTATTGTCTGTTTCAAGTAATACTTTTCTCTTTTTCTGTTGTGAACCTCTAATATGAATTCCATCCCATTAATTTCTAATTGATTGTGAAATAGTTGAATCGGATAGGTCAGATTATATAATTTTCTCATTGTAATAAGTCAATTGTCATACAAAACTAGAGGTTAGAAGGTTATTCCTTTCAAAATTTAAAGTGAATTTTATTTGTGACTTTGTTTAATTAATAGGTATTTTATCTTTTCATTATCCATTTAGTGAAAATTACGACTTTGGCCTCCATTGCTATTGATTTATCCTACTCCTATTTCATCTTCCCTTTAATTTGATAAGTCATGCCCAGCTGTACCTCAATAGTTAATTTCTCTTTTACACACCTGACCAAGTTATCCTTCAAAGTAGCTAATTAATCATTTTTCCTAATCATTTTAAACTGATTAACTCAGCATAGCTAATCACTCAATTAGTGACTAGCCCAAGCGCCTTTGAATTGCATGCATTAAGCCATTCACATTGAGATTTCAATTAAAACTTAAGTTCATTTTTGGAATATAATATGTTTAATTTAGTTAAGGTTTGAAATGGCATTTCTTCCCTCCACCTCCTGCCTTGCTCAACAAAACTTCCCTTCATAGATAAACTGAAAGACCTCAAATCAACCACTAATCTTTCCTTTTTATTTCAAAAATTATTAACTCTCTCAAGTTAACATTTTTCTATCCAACATTAGAAATGAATATTATACTTCTACCCATTCAAGTATTCAACTCACCCACATCAAAAATTCATTGAAACCTTTTAATATGATACTTAAATTTTGTTAATTATTCCTAAATCTCAATTTTACTCATTTTTTGCTCCTGATTCCCCAACTAGCTGTTTGCTAATCAAATCCAATAAATTGCCAATCACTATATTTACCAAAATAGCCATATAATCTTTCAACTAACAACACTTAATTAAAATTCTAATAAAGCACAACAAGCTTCAATGCTATTGGCTCCTTCTTAAACTTTTCTTCCAACACTCCAAACCCTAATTTCATTTAATCTCAATCAAACAAAATCAATACCTTGATTCGTGTTTAAACATCTATATAGACCTAAATGAATGCATTAACTTCATCAACTCAAGATAATTCTTCATAAACATACAAAAGTGAGTGCAGAGGTTTAGGTTTTACCTTGAAAACATAGGTGAAACAGGCAAGAGGAAGAGGAAGAAAGATGGATGCAACAGGTGGGCGAACAAGCAGCAAGTTTAGTGCTTTGGCAGCAGCCGATAGCCGACGGCTGACACGGCCACAATGGTGATCACTGAACAGGGCAATGGGCAACGGAGGAAGAAGGAGAGAGAATGGGTGAAATGTAATTTTGGACAAAATACATCATTTGGATTTTAATCTTTACTTTCTTCTTTTTTCTTTCTTTTCTTTTTCCCCGGATTTTTTGTTGCTAATTTTCAGTGCTTTATTTTTTTCTTCTCTTTCTTTTTTTATTTTAAATTGTTTTCTTTCCTTTATTAACTGATTAATTAAGTCCTTTAATAGCTTATTTATGAATTTATTTTCTAAATCATTTTAAATCTCTCCAACCTAAATAATAAAATTTAAATATATCTTTTATAAACTAAATTTAGGCATTTATGTGCATATTCCCCATCAAAAATCTTATCATTATATTATCATTTATCTCATCACTAAATAATTAAATGGGCATAGTTTCAAAATCCTCAATCTGAGACCATGAACACCACTCAAGCCCTGCAAAATATGTAATTTCTAAATATTAAATTGAAGGGCATGTACTTAATTTTTATTGAACTTGATTAAGTAAAGGTAATAAATGTAAATCAAGTTTGAATAATTACAACCTTCTCTCTTAAAAGAAGTTTCGTGCTTGAAATTTGGTATAAATTTTCCTTGAAATAACGAGAGTACTTCAAGCAGTTATGTTTTAGTGATTGCTCATGTCACTTTCGAGTGAATCTGATTGGCTTAATATTATCATACTAAGGTTATAGTTTTAACAACCTTGCTAGTTTTTTACACTAAGGCTTGCGCTTGTGTGTAATACTGTTCATAGTCTAGATTCTTGCTGATTTGCATTTGTCCTTCTATCTCTTAAGTTTAGTATCTACTCATTAGTTTGGAAGTCCTGGATATAAGGTGTGGAATGATTGATGTACGTGGTAATCCAGATTCAATATTCCTTCGAGCATACATCGTTTGAGGGCCTCACTCAGACATATGGTTAAGATCATTAAGTTATTTTGATTTAACTAAAGTCAGACAGTGACCCTTGTTTCACAGGTACTCATGTTGGTATAGCTTTGAACCTTTCATAGTTATAACTTGTTAGCGAATCTTGGTAGTGCGGAGTGGGAATATAGAAAGTATATGAAAGTTTGGATGGTAGTCAGCTAATTTGCCACTAATTTTAAAGAAGTTCACTATCAAATAGTCAAGAAAAGGGTGGCGACAAGAATAAAATTAACCAAGAAAATGGTAGAAGAATCATCAAATGCATCAATATTCTCAAGGGTACACAACAAGATTTCAACATTAAGTAAAGAAAGGGCTCTAGCATGGTATTAATGGAATGAAAACAATCCCACAATCAGAGGATTTCAAAAATGAATTACAACGAGAATTAAGCATACCCCAACCATTAGTGACAAGAAGGCATAACAAATGATATTAATTGGGTGATAAGCGACGGCTAGGAAGTACTATATCATGTAGTAACATCATTATTCATAACAAATGACGATGACTAAGCTATTGATTTTCAGAATAGATGATGGGCTTAAAGTAATGAAAGTATTAAACGTTCACTCCCATTAAATAAAGTTGATTTGTGAATTCAACTCAAAATACGTTGTATACAGACATATGACTATAAATGAATGAGGTCAAGCACGGCTATGTGCCCAAGTATACTTTCAATAAAATGTGATGGGATGTTATGGTATCAAAAGCACCAAAGTTCCAACAATGCTTTGAGTTTAAAGAAGTGTATTCAGTTGAAAAGGAATGTTTTCATTCGAGAAGGAATGTATTTAATTGAATGTAACAAGATTCAGATACATATTTAATCATGCTAGAAAGGAGACACGGGCATTCTTGAAGATTTATAAGGCTTCCAATGTATGAAATAGAAATAGGAAATAATGTAGGAAATAAGCTAATCTTAGGGATAAGGTTTTTACATCTCAAGGAAAGCAACACTTAACATAAAAGACGGGCTTTATTATGATCAAAACCCTTCAAGTAAATGATTTAGATCAAGAAATTATGCAATAATAAGGAAATATTGTTGATAACCAAAGAAAGAATGAAAAAGGAAAAAATACGGCCAATGATCGAAAATGAGAAAAAAATATCTTTTGGACCATCGAGGCTAGAGCAAATAATTTCTGAAACCCACATTTTCTGATAAATATTTATTAGTCCATCCAACTTTGGGTAAACATTTTTTGGGACCAAAGTTGACCGAATTTATCCTTTTAAAAATTGCACCAAGGACCCAAAGTTTCTTATATTTGTACATCTAACTCAAATCCTTAAAAACTTACTTTCTGAAAATAAAATTTGTGCATGTATTTTTTTACTCATAAGTACTACTTGATGTCCTATTTCACCTGGGATCAGAGCCGTGACCAAAAATAATTAAGGTAATTAAGGTAATTAATGACTTATTAAGTTAATTAATTGGGATTAATGCCTGAATCATCAGCTGCCTGCGCTGGACCTAATTATTCTCACATTATTAACTCACCAAAAGGCATTTCTTTAATAACACCTCAATTAAATTATATCACTGACATAATTTTAGAATTAAAAGCAGAATTAGATAAAATTAAGAACGAAATCAAGGAGCCTAAGAAGCAATTATATGTAATTCACCTTTCTCTAGTTAACAAAGTTAGACATAGCGAAAAATCTACTTTCAGTATTAGTATGCCATTTCAACATAAATATCCTTTTCAAAACCCAAAAAACAAAAATCATTTCCCTTGCATGATATAAAAATCCAAAAAGAAGTAGGAGACAAATCAGGTGAAAAATCGGCTGAAAATGTGAAAAAAGAAGAAGAAGATAGAGCATAATCAGTATAGTCTTAAACAACTACAGAATATGTTCGAGAAAGAATAGAATTCAGAAGAACTAAACAAGATCATTGGCGCAATTAATGATAAATATGACGTTTTATCTTATGATAACGAAGCAACTAATAATATCTTATCAGAAGAAGAAATATATCAGTAGATAAACCTCATTAAAGTAGAAGATCTTAATGTGTTACTTTTAGAAGAAATTAGAAGAAAATTAGATAAAAAAATAATTAAATGGTTGTTGAAGATGAGATTAATGAAATTGGAGAAAAACTCGACTTAAGTGAGATAAAGACTAATCTAGTTAATAATATTGTTTCTAAACCTGAAGAATTTGGAGAATCTTATTGAACAAATACTTATTTTATAAGACCTAGGTACATTCCAGTAGGACGTACAACCAATTTTTCCTTCGGTTTCATCCCAAGGAAAACTACAACCAGTGAAGAAATTGGTCTTACCCAAATTAGTCAAACGGATTATGTCTTAAACACAGATGGAGCTCGTAACAAAGAAGAAATTTTTGAAGCTTGAAAAAGAGGCATGAATGGTGTCTTGGACCTAACACTACATGGACTGCTGTAAATTTCCTAAATTACATCGGATATAGTTTTTCTTACACTGAAGTTAATTGGTATGATTCATTAAATGAAGAAAAATACATTAAGAACGATGGAAACCCTAGCTGTAATGTTTTAAAATCCATGTAAGGAAATTGAAACCGAATCTATCAGAGCTAAACTTAACTCTGAAGAAAAGGCAAGAGAATGGCAGAAAAAGATTAATCATATAGAATTATGGGATATGAGATATCTAAAAAATTATATTGCTGAATTTAGTCAATATTACAACAAAAGTGGGCATAATGAAACCAATCTTGATATGTTCTACGGCAAATTACCATCACTACAACAAAAGGAGGCTTTGGCAAGAGCTATAGGGCAACAGTTAGCAAAATTGTTGCAATAGATTGTTTATGCAACATTTATTTTAAATGTCGCCTAAAGTTTTAGCTATTGCAACATTTGTGCAGAACTGTTGCAATAGATATGTAAGGTAACATTAGTAAACTATTGCATTAGCCTATACATTATTTATTTTATAATAATTAAAAAAATGATTTTTTTTTGGTGCCAAAACAGTAAAAAGATTTGGGGAACCCAGGGAGCCCCAAAATTTCTCCCCAAAATTTCGGGAATATTATATCCAATAAATTCTATAATTAATGAAAAATGCATTGCATAGCTTAAACGTGCTGATGTCATTGATGCCCTTGGTTTGAGAATCTCTTATTTAAGAAAATGGATGAATGATCAATGTCTTGATCGTCAAAAGTAAAAGAAAATTAAGAAGTAATTCCTAACTTATTTGGATTCATCTCACCAATGGGGAAAAGAACCTGAAAGGAGAAAAAAAAGAAAATTTTATAAGAAAAAGAGCTTTAATAAGCAAAGAGGAGAAGAATATAAAAAAAAAGTATTATAACAAACTAGGTCCTAAAAAACATAGATTTTTTGGGAAAGCAGCTTATTGTCCTGCAGAGAAAAATAACTGCAAATGCTGGACGTGCGGATAAGTAAGATATTATGCTAATGAATGCAAAATAGGAAGAATAATAAGCTTATTGAAACCTTGGGAAGCCTAGATTATGTTGAGCCTAGTGAAGATGAAGCGTTAGACCTAGGCCTAAGTAATAATAAAGGGATTGTTGAAATTATCTTGGACAATAAATATGAAGAAAGTGATTATGAAGAAATAAATTGTATGATATAAAGTGGCTCAATTAGTCTTGGTGATCTTCAAGGAGAGGAGTTTGTTGTAGATAACAGTAACGAAGAGGCCAAAGGAGATTGGATTCTTCCCATAATCTAGAAGGACACAATCTATAAAAAAAATCCATCTTTCAATTAAAAAGACAAATACGTATGTGAGATGACGGAAAGAGATCTAGAAATCAAGGATTGTGAGTATGATATTGGAGAAGTTAATCTCATTCATTGGAAAAACATCCTGAAGTATAACAAAGATACAAAGTATAAGTATATTCATGTTGGAAGTGTCCAAGTTCAAATCACTCCATTACAATATTATGGCAAAGATATCGATCTTTATGCTTTGCTCTGTGATATTACACATACCAAATTTAATAATCAAATTATCATAGGGATTAGGACTAATTTATGTAATGGATCAGTAGGATTCAATTGTGGACCTGGATATTATATGAGCTTAAAAGACGAATTTGTCAAAAACTTCTTATCCGTTAAGATAAAAATAGTAGGGATGGATATGAAAAGAGGGGGATATCCACTAAGGATATTTTTGAAAATTATCTACAAATTAGATTATAGTATAGATCCAAAAACTAAGGTCACAATGATAGAGGCACAAAAATTTGAAAGTCCTACCCCTATGTACCAGAGGATTAAATCTAATCCACAGGAGAAAAAAAATTGATTGTTCATGAATATCTAGCTTTACAAACCCTACTAAAATCAACAAGAAAAATATAATAAAAATTGATGAGAATGGAAAAATTACCATGAAACCCCAATTATTAAAAAGCATGAGTACAAGATTAGAATGGGAGAAGGACCTTCATCAACTAAATAAGAGCTTAAAGAAGATGATACAATTAGTATGACCAGTGACCAGTAAAATAAGTAGAATGACTTTCGAAGCAGTAAGACCCAGTGTAGACCTAAGTGCGAGTCTAGATAGAAAGGTCATTAGATACAAAACAAGAACTGTCAGCGAACTAATTTATGAAGATGAATTAGTCAAAAACATGACCATGGAGATTTGTTATAAGGCTACCAATACAAACCCTAATAGCATCTATATCCCGATAAAGGTTTGTTTAGAAGGATATAACAAATATGAATTATGCGCTTACATGGATAGTTGTTGTTCTGTATGCTTTGGAAAAATATCATTATTTCCAGAATTTCTATGGAAAAAAGCCAAAAATTCCTTACAAGTAAGGATAGCTGATAATAGTATTATAAGCCATAATGAGGCAATAGAAGGGTTATCCATAGAATTAAGAGGAGCCCAATGCATTATACTAGTTCTATGAGCTACTGATCAACCCTCTCATGATATGATTATTAGAAATAATTTTCATAGATCATATTCTCCACGCACACAGACCATAAACCAAATTGTATTCACAATCAATGGTCACTTAATTCCTATTAAAAAATTAAGCAAGGCTTAC
>NCQV01007083.1:4030-14493 GCA_002740545.1 Lophocereus schottii | reverse complement strand
TCAGGTGAACCAGTCAACAAAATACTCAACTACCTAAACGATTCATACAAACTGAAATTCACTGACAGATGCAGAAATTTTGCATACAAGTGTCCACTGTCTACTTTGAATTTTTTGGGATTTTATAAGCGGAAATTAATTTTGATGAGTGTCCACCTCAAAATTATCAAGGATTTTGCACAGAATTCTGAATTACTTTTTGGCCTACTACAATTTCACACTGAAGTACATTGTGTTAGGTGTGGAACACAAATGAAAATGCCTAAACTCTGATGGACAAATCAACGGCGGGTGGCTCATGATATCGCCTACACCTACCAGCCATCAAACTTCCCCGGTCCTTAATTCCCTCAATTAGAAGTTCTATCATTTTAGAGAAACTCGACATTCTGCTACCCTAAATAAATTAAATGCCCTAATCAGCAACAAACCCTAGTCAGCTCATAAAGCACATAAGAAAGTGCATATTATGAATCAAATACATTTTGCATATTCTACCAATTGAAAGAGCTCACCAAGGCAACAAAAAGCTTCAAACGTTACACGACATACTATAAACCTACGCTATCCATCGAAACACCATATTCAACATGCCTACATACATTTAAAAGTGAAAATTGAAACTTGAAACCCTAAGGAGGAGGGAAAAAAAGAAGTTGAGGAAAACTAGGAATTAATACCCATAAATGGATTCGCCGCCTCTTCCAGTCCCAGTTGGATCTCCTCCTTGCACTATGAAATCCTGCTCCAAGTTTATTTTGAAAACACAAATTCACGACCATTGTCAATTGTCATCCCTAATGAAGCATCAAGATGAATGACAGAGAGAGAACCTTGATGATGCGATGGAATTTGACGCCATCGTAGTAACCCCGGCGAGAAAGTTCGAGAAAGTTCCGGCAAGTTCTGGGTGCGTGCTTATAGTACAGCTCGACAGTGAAAGGACCCATGGAGGTCTCCAGTGCCACCTCCGGCGGCCCACCGTCGGCGCTCGCCCACATCCTTTCCTTGCTTGAGAGTGAGAGAGAAAGAGAGAGGAGTCGCGNNNNTGAACTTGTTGAACTCTGGATCTGCCTAGACCACCATCTGAGATTTGTTTTGGGCTTTTCGTGGTTTGCAACTTAAAATTGTAGGATTTGGGTCCAATCAGAAATTACGTGGCCCAGTTCACCTCGCATCGAACACTGCCACACGTTTGTCTTTTTTTTTTTTTTTTTGGTTTTGAATCTTCCATTTCATAAGAGTCGAGCTACTATTGATCCAATAAGAAGTAGAACTCAACAATCACAAATTTTCTTTATTTACAAGACTCGAACTCGAAATCTTACTTAAGGAGAATAAGTACCAAGCCACTTGAACCATACTATGTTGATTTTGGGTCAGCACTTCTAAAGGTGGTTATACAACATATTAAGAGCATAAATGCAGCCACTGCCACATCTTATCCTAATCAATTTGGTTTTAGAAATCTTTTATGTGTATCCTAAGTACTCAAAGAGGTAATATGGCATATCAATTTGTGCAAGTAATCCTTTTTTGTAGTTCTTAAAGTATTTTTTCTTCTCGTTACAACCATAATACTAATAAAAAAATATTATTGATAAGTATAGATTTGTAATAGTGTAGCCCCCGTCCCCGCCAACACTAGCCAGTCCAAACTCCAAACACAACCAGTGAGAAGACGACAAAAATTATCTAAGCCTCCTACCAAGTTGTTATTAAAAAACTCATTGTAATGATCTAATATACTAAAATTAAAAACTATCATCTATAGTAGTCACTAATCACCAAATAGACCACCAAAATAGAAGCTGTCAAAATTTAAAACTCTGATGTTAAATTGTAGACATTGTTTATCGAGATTTAAAGGATTGATTCAGGGAAAAAAAAGAAAGAAAAAGGAGATAATAGACCGATATCAACCTTAATTAGTTGCCATGTCCTTTTTCTTGTCAATAGAACTCACCGTACCGAACAAATATTCGAAGTGTAAGACTTAATTACTTTGATTAACAAATTTTTTGTGAATTGCTACTTGGTCTAATTATCGAGTGCAACAAACATTGCACCCATAAAAAAAAAGTATTATTAAGAATTTATATTATCTGAGATCGTCTTATCTAAAAAAGAAAAAATGCACATTAATATGAGTTGATATCAAAACATTAAATAATCTTAATTAATTATGCAGGTACATACATGTTGAAAAATATGAGGGACAAATTAATTTTTGGTCCTTTGGTGGACTAGAAGAATAACTGACTTTCCTCCTCTATTCCCAAGTTGATTTGGAAGAATTAACGATCACATCATCCTGAAAAAAGGTCAACCTACCTCTTAGCTAATTTAGTAATAAGGCATAATACTACACAATGAAAAGGGTCAACCACTTTATGGCATATAATTAGTTGTTAATGCATATAAAATCGGATAACCCAATCCATTAGTTAGATTTATATAAAACTCAACACTATATCTGTTATACATCACAATCGATCATCATAATTTCCTAGTTTTGACCAAATAGATAATTTCCCCTTTTCATCCCTTCTTGGCGGAACAACTCCACCACTGCCATCAAACTCCCCAGCTCTATGCATGAGAAACAATATGAACTTACAAAAGAAACTAACTGCCCTCTCCCCACTCTTCTAATCTTGCTATATATACATGTTTCCTCAAGTTCCCCTTCCATCACCAACAAAGTCTCTTCTACATGTCCTGAAGCAAGAATCTTTTCTCTCTATACAGTTCATCAATTAATTGCTTTATTGGCAACTAAGTAAACCCAAAAGAATTACACAAGAAGATGATGAAGAATGGAGAACAATACTCATCCCTTGAGATGGAGACTGGGGAGACGAGTCGTGAGGAGATGGCAAGGAGGAAGGGGAAGGGCCCCATCATAGAGGCTCCCTTGATAGGAAAGGGTGTTCAAAAATCGAGCGAGGTAGTTGTAGAGGCCAGAGGAGGAGGGGTGATGAAGAGAGGGATAGCCATTATTGATTTCGTAATGAGGCTGTTTGCTCTAGCCTCGGCTCTTGCTGCCACCATTGCCATGGGAACCACAGAGCAAACCCTACCTTTCTTCACCCAGTTCTTCCAGTTCCAAGCTAAATTTTATGACCTCCCTTCTTTCACGTAAGACTTTTTTTTTTCTTTTTCTGGATGGGTGACTTTTACAAGCTAAGATGGGTTATTGATGTTTTTTTTTACTCTTTATATCGGGTGCAGGTATTTTGTGATAGCCAACGCAATAACAGCTGCATACTTGGTTCTTTCACTGCCCTTTTCCGTTGTCACAATTGTCAGGCCACTGGCGAAAGCTCCCAGGCTTCTCCTAATAACCTTTGACACAGTGAGCTAGCTTCAACCTTCGTCTCATATGTATTCGCTCTAACATCCAATGTGGCCTAGTTAATTATTTTTTTTTTTATCGCAAGTTCAACAATTAATATATAAGTTTAGTCATTATTAATATTACTTAGTGTGTCTCAGCTAATTTGTTTGGATTTTTAGATATTAGACTGTATGACACATTCAGGATTAATGTTCGCTGCCTATGATCAAAACTTTTCCTTTCATGCTGAAAAACAAAGAATATAGCAATCTGGTCTTCACTAATGGCTTAATAATATAATAATAACAAATTTCAATGTATGTGGATCCTACTTTTTATCTTGTTTTACGGAGTTTAAGGAGATTCATATGTGCATAAAAATATTCCAAGAGGCCAATGGCTTAATAATGGTGAGAAGACTACATATGTATGTAGCTTGATTTTCATAATTGACTAGCTTTTAGTGGTCGTGCCGTGCATAGAAAATTGTTATTAGTAACTTCTAATTTAAATGATTTTAGGAATTAATTATAACAATTAGCAATGTAAATTTTAATTGATTGCATTAAAAAAAAACACTCTGGCAATTGAATAAAAAATTATAACAATTGTCCCATCATATTTTTGGTATATTTGATTGGATGCTAGTGATTTCTCCTTTGATCTTATTTTGAATAGTATAGTTGTAAGAAGACTGAAAGACATATAATTTGTCATTAAAATTATTATTTTATAACCTTTACTCTTAGTTTTGGTCAATAAATAATTAAAAACTTGATTTGGTATTAGATTATGATATATCAAATCCTAATAGTTTGCTATCTAGAATTAGATAGAGTTGAAACTTTCTGTCGTAGCTGCATTTGATCCCCATATAATGCATAAGTTAGTTATTTAATACTTCAATTTTACAAAGGGTAATTTGTTCATTTATATGTTCCCAATAATAATCGTAATTCTATTTCTTTTTATGGGTATCTAGAAAAATATAATATAATAATGAAGGCTTTTTATTGAAATTCTAATTACTCATCAGAATCTCTTGAAAATGTCATATATTTTTTTTATGCTATTAACATTTTACAATAGTCT
Organism: Lophocereus schottii; assembly: GCA_002740545.1. Lineage (NCBI taxonomy): Eukaryota > Viridiplantae > Streptophyta > Magnoliopsida > Caryophyllales > Cactaceae > Lophocereus > Lophocereus schottii. Next base: position 10,061 of record NCQV01007083.1, on the reverse strand, counting down.
TAGTTGAGGAAAATAAAATACATGATTCAATTATGTACTAATTGTGATAATCTAAACGTAACTTTATTTTCTTTTTAACGTGTGACATTTGTGATTGTAGTGAATTACTTAAGTTTGAAGATAGATTAGGGAACTTCTCAAATTTTGTGATTTAGGTGTGGGTTTCCTTACGTACTTTGTTTCAATGTATATATAGATATGGATTACATTTACATTTACCTTATAATTAAATCAAATGCAGATTGCATTAACTTTGACTGCCTCTGCTGCTGCCGCCGCTGCTGCTATAGTATACTTGGCTCACAAAGGGAACACAAACACAAACTGGATAGCCATTTGCCAACAATTTGATAGTTTTTGCCAAAGGACAAGTGGAGCTGTTGTAGCATCCTTTATTGCTTTGGTTTTGCTAATGTTGTTGGTTGTTCTATCAATTGTGGCACTTAAGAACCATTAATTGATTAAAGGATTAGCGTGTATTGCTTGTTGTTTTGGTTTGGTCATGTCAAATAGGTTGGCTAATGCCTGAAAAGTGAGAATGAGCACGTATTTGGGTTGATAAACTTAGTTGTTAATTGGGGGAAATAGTGAAGGTTTAATGTATGCATGGATTTGTGTCATTGACCTTGTTTGAAATTGTGTTAGTAATGGGAATTAGATTCTTGCTGCTTTGGCTACTTCTCTATAACCTGCACTTCCCCCTTATTGAAAGAAGTATTGCAAATATTAGATGATCTATAATTGACTAGGGTTTCTCTCTTGCTAGCCAAAGATACATACATGAAATGAATGAGAGAAGATTCTTTAGACACCCTCCCCCACCCCCCAACGTTGTCTATTTATGATTTACTGAGGAAATGCAACAATGGAAAATTTTAAAAATATGTGCAAAAGGTACTTTTATATCTTGTTGATCTTAATATTTTCTTATAAACTACTAACTACAGAAAAAATAGAAAGTTTTGCTCTTCTTTTTGACCCATAAGTTGTATGAAAATTCACGTAATTTTTGACAATTCTTAAGATTGTTCTTTTGCAATCCTAGTTGAACATTTACAAACTGAAGCAAATGCCATGGCTATTTTAGTCCAATAGAGCACTCAAGTCCTTCTTAGTGCTCAAAAGCTTTATCACAAGGGACTTGGTCCATGTATTGATTTAGAGCTTCAGTTTAAGGTCCATCCTAACCCCCTAGGATCTATTATCCTCCTCTTTTAGGAAGGTCAAGAGGCCTCCTAAAGGATTTACTCATTAAATTGAGGCTAAACCCACGACAAGAATAAGGGAAGGTCAAAACACAAGGTTGGGCCCATGGATAGTTTTTAGACAGAATGTTAGTATGAGTTTGAGGCAAATTTTGTCTATGCTCTACATGACATGGTCAAGTTCATTCTGGGCTTTCTTTAAATTTAAGATGTTAGCTTTCATAGGCAACAAGGTTCAAGTCATTTGGAGTGTTTTGGTCGGTCAAATTAAGCTCCAAATTGAACTGCCCCGAAATCAACTATTCCATTTTGAACCATATGGCTAGTATGGCCCATTTCTCTCAAACGACTGGGCCAAAATTAGTGAAACTTTTTCTATTAAAAAAGGGACTTCGCAAGCTTCAATATGAATCTTATTTCATTAGATTGGGACCAGAAACAAGAGAGCTATGGCCCGGTGAATTTGACCCTGCTGCAGTCTGAATACGCAGAAGTCTAAAAGCATTAAATACAAATGGATTCATCACCCCTAAGAAACAAATATATGGCCAGCTCACTCCAAGGATGGATCCCCCTTTCTTAATGTGGGAATTCAAGATAATGAGTCCCCAAGCTAATGGGAACAAGTCTCAAGAGCCCTAGTTTTCGGATTTATATTATTTTTACCATAGTTTATACAGTAACTTACTTTTATATTTCCTATGTTGATCTAGTAAGTTGTATTTTGTATTTTCATATGTAAGATGAGTTCCCTAGAGTATTGGACAGTCCCATAAAAGCTATACTCGAGTTTAGTTGAAGGAAAGTTGAATGAATGAACAATTGAGCTTCAAAGCTTTCTCTTTCTAAATCTTAAGTTCTTTTTATCCTTGTGAACAAGGTGGTGAGTCTTGAGTGGAGCTTTTATACAGTTGTTGGTGGCTAAGCCTTTATGTAATTCTCAGTGAATCCTAGTCTTCGTGGGTGGCGTTGCCTTTAAACCAAGTCATATCAACGTTTAAAGGGGAATTTGAGCTTAAACTCAACTTAGCAATTCTCCCCATCCGCATTCATGCTCCATTGGTAAGGTGAACCAGGTTGGTGCACTTGAGTTTATTCCACATTTCCTTGCTTTTCTCTCTTACTTGACCAAACACAATTCCCAGCTACAAAAGACCCTAGCTCCTCAAATACCCCTTATGTTAACTTTTTGTCCATACCATCTTCATCATGTCAAATGAAGAACACTCCCCTCCTAACTCTTCCCAACTAGCAAGGGTGCCAAGGGGAATGAGTTTAGAACAAGCCCACGTCATGAGACAAGATAGTGCCATTTTAAACCTACAACAAAGTGTGAGGCAAATTAGTAGACAATTTGAGCAAATGAGTGCTCAATTCACTACCTTTCAAAGAGGTAGGCAAGCTCCTGAACCGAGTGTCCATGAAGATGAGAATGATAACTCAAGTGATTTTAGCTTGAGAAGTCATCCTAGAAGGGGAGGAAGAAGACCTCCTATGGAGGAATTCCAGGACATCAAGGTGGAACCTCCGGAGTTCAATGGCAATCTAAACCCCGATGAGTACCTAGAGTAGGTACAAGCCTTGGACAGAATCTTTGAGGCCAAGGGCTATGATGATAAGAAGAATTTTAAGATTGCTAGCCTTAAACTCACAAAGTATGCCTCCTTATGGTTTGAAAATCTTAAGAAGCAAAGCGCTAGGGATGGTGAGAGGAAGATAAACTCTTGGGAGAAACTTAAGACTCTCACGAACAAGAGGTTTCTTCCCGAAAGTTACAAACAAGACATCTACAACCGAATGTTCTCATTCAAGCAAAACAACATCAGTGTAAATGAGTACATGAGAGAGTTTGAGCAACTCTTCTTGAGAGGCGGCATCCATGATCCATAAGAACAAACCGTGGCTAGGTTTCTAAATGGGTTGAATATCCTCATTGCTAGAAAGGTGAAAATCTAAACTTATTTTACCTCGGATCAATGGTGGATCCAGATATATGAAACAGGGGTGTCCCTCTATTAAAATAACCATTTTAGGAGTGTCCATATATATCAATCTAAACCCCTTCAAATTATAGAATATTAAAGAAAAACTTTGCTAGGTGTGTCCATGGACACCCCACCTTTAGTTATAGATCTGCCTATGCCTTGGATGATGTTTGTAAACTAGCCCTCAAAGTGGAAAACTGAAGAAAAGAAAAGAAGGTTTTCTCTAAGTCTTTCTCCAAAGACCACTCAAGTTCAAAACCTCAATTTAAGCCTTTCTCTACTCCTAAACCCGAGAGTTCCTCAAGGGTTGACAAAGGCAAAGTTGTGGCCCTTCCTTCTTCAAAGGAATTGCCTAAAAGGTTTGAGGGTAAGAAATACTTTAAATGTCATGGTTATGGTCATTTCCATTATGATTGCCCAAATCAAAGAGTCATGACGATGCAAGAAGTGGAGGAAGTTGATGCCATGATGATGAAGGTACAAGATGAGGCAAATGAGGCAGATTTGGACCTCATGGAAGATGAGACCCATCTTGATGCCGATGAGGGTGAACTACTTGTTTTAAGGAGGATATTACATGCCCAAGACTCTCCTTATGACAAGGCATAGAGGGAAATGATCTTTCACTCACGGTGTACCATCCAAGATAAGATTTGTAACTTGATTATTGATAGAAGAAGTGACACCAGCATGGCCTCCACTCTCCTTATTGAGAAACTTCGTATTCCTACTATTTCTCATCCCAAGCCTTACTAATGGCCCAATGATGATGGCAACATTAAGGTAAATAAACAGACTCTTATCTCTTTTTCCATTGGAAAGAAGTATAAAGATAATATTCTTTGTGATGTGGTGCCTATAATTGCTTGTCATCTTCTTTTGGGGCGGCCTGGCAATTTAATAGGCATGTTGTGCATGATGGATTTAAAAACACCTATTCCTTGATTGTTGACAAGGAAAAGATTGCCTTGAACCCTTTACCTCCTAACCAAGTTCACAAGATTAAACCCAGGGTGGGAAGTAAGAAAAAGAGAGACCTTCTCATGATAAGTGAAACACGGGTTGAGAGAGTTTTAAGCAAAGGTAAGCAAGTTCTAGTCTTGCTCATGCTTGAAAGTAGCAAAAGTGAGGAAATGACTCCCTTACACCCCTTAATCACCCCACTTATCTCACAATACCAAGATGTGTTTTCACAAGAACTACCTTCGGGCCTTCCTCTAACATGAGGTATTGTGCACCAAATAGACCTCCTCCCCAGTGCTCTACTCCCTAACAAGGCAGCCTATAGGTGTAACCCACAAGAAACCAAAGAGCTTCAAAGCCAAGTAGATGAATTGATGGTTAAAGGCTATGTACGAGAGAGCATGAGTCCATATTTGGTGCCGACTTTATTGGTACCCGAGAAGGATGGAACTTTTCGCATGTGTGTGGATAGAAGGGCTATAAACAACATAACTATCAAGTATAGGTATCCTATACCAAGACTTGATGACATGTTTTATTAATTGCATGGCTCCCCTATCTTCTTCCAGATTGATTTGAGAAGTAGGTATCACCAAATCCGCATAAGAGAAGGGGATGAATGGAAGACAGCATTTAAGACAAAGGGGGGCTTTATGAGTGGCTAGTTATGCCATTTGGCTTCTCTAATGCTCCTAGTACATTTATGAGATTAATGAATGAAGTCTTGAGGCCTTTTCTTAGAAGATTTGTAGTGGTCTGCTTCGATGACATTTTGCTCTATTCAAAGAACCAAGAAGACCATCTACATCATTTAGAAGAAGCATTGAAGGTTTTAAGAACTCAAAGGCTCTTTGGTAAGATGGAAAAGTGTGAGTTCTCCCCTGCCCCCTAGTCTCCTTCTTGGGATATGTTGTTTCTAAGGATGATATTTCCATGGAGCAAGCCAAAGTTGAACCTATCAAGTCATGGCCAAGTCCCACCTCTATCATCGAAGTAAGGAGCTTTCATGGCTTGACATCCTTTTAAAGAAGATTCATTAAGGGATTTAGTACCCTTATGGCTCCCATCACCGAATGTATAAGGAAAGGCAAATTTGAGGACAAGGGTTGCCCATGATGCCTTTGAGAAGCTCAAGTCCAAACTACGTGAGGCTCGAGTGCTATCCCTTCCCAACTTTGACAAGCTGTTTGAGGTTGATTGTGATGCAAGTGGAGTGGGTATAGGGGTTGTCCTCATGAGGGATCAACGCCCTATTGCCTACTTTAGTAAAAAGCTCAACAGCTTAAGGAAGAACTATTCAACTTACGATAAGAAGTCTTATGCATTAGTAAGAGCTCATGCAAGATCAATCCTGTAATAGGTTGACCCTAAATCATATTTATTTATTTAATTAAGCCATGTTATTAATTTTTCATATTTATTTATCTCTTTTTTTCATCTCGGTTGGAAGAATTCATTTTGGGCCCCACTTTACAATTCAATTTTCATTTACCATACCGTAACAATTTTGGATGAATCGACATTAGGCCCGAGTAAATATGATTAGGTGATAAGTTATTTTTCATAATATCACAAAATTTTAATTTTTAACCATGCAAAAATTTGAACCCAAATTCATTGAGTTTGGCCCAATTCATTTGGGCCTAAGTGCAGCCCGATTCATTTTAGGCTAAAATTCTGGCCCGAAAATTTTGTAATTAAATTAAGTTAATCACCACCATTTGCACTAATTGTTTATTAACAAATAGCTACTTTTTGAGGTGGAAAATTCAACCAAGTATATATATAGCATTTCTGGCCTAGTAAAAGAAGCAAAACTCACAAAATTATCCTCCCCTTCTCTCTCCTCCATAACCAACCACCTTGCTTGCTGCTGTG
>NCQV01007021.1:0-10235 GCA_002740545.1 Lophocereus schottii | reverse complement strand
AAAAGAATATTATCAATGTAAACTAGACAATGGTGATTAAGATCATTGAAGATATTATTCATTCTTCTTTGAAATATTTGAGGTGCATTTTTAAGATCAAATGATATTACTATTTCCTCATAATGACCTTAAGTGGCATTAAAATTATCAAAGGAATGCTTTCTTCATCTATTTTTATTTGCCAATGTGCACTTTTATGATCTATTTTTGAGAACTAAGAGGCTTTTTGAATTAGATTGAAAAGAACTATTTTGTTAGGAATACAATAACCATCAAGAACAATATTATCATTAAACTTTTTGTAATTGATTCCCATTGTAGCTTTTTCTTTTTTTTCTTTAGTATGATTCCTCATCCATGAAAGCAGGACTAGTATGAGAACTCTAAATAGTTCCTGATTAACGCTTTATTGAAAAGTTGTTTGATTTACTTATCAAATTCTTGCATATCTTAGTGTATATATACCATTTGTTTAGCTTGGATAATAGTGTCAGGATTTAACAATGTAATCTTTGGAAATACCATAATTTTTATCCTAAAATTTAAGATGATTATAGAACTAGAGTGCTTTGCATAGATTGCTCTTATGGTTGAAGAATCTATTCTTTAATAGATAGCTCTGGTAATGAGATTGTTAGTGCTATTTCATAATGTTCAAGGATTACCTTGTCATGGCAATGGCTATGTGTAAACTCAAACTTCTAATAAGTGCATGCTTTATTTAGTTTATTAATAGGAATCAAGTGACCATTTATTGAGAATATGGTTTGACTTATGGTTTATATGCATGGGGAATATAGCCTTCCAAAATTATTTCCACTAATCATATCACAGGAGGCCTAATTAGTAGCCCATCAGACTTGTATAATACATTGCGCTCCTCTTGTTTCGATGGATAACCCTTCTATGGCTTCATTATTGCTTATTAGGCTATTACTAGATATTCTTACTTGTAAAGGATTATTTACTTTTTTCCACATGAATTCTGGAAATAGATATCTTTTTCCATAACATAGAATAGTCACTATTAATGCAAGCAAACAATTCATACCTATTATATCCCTCTAAACATATATTTGTTGAGATATAAGTGCTATTGGAATTAGTATTGGAGACTTCATAACATATCTCTACAGTCATATTTTTGACTAATGCATCCTTGTAAATTGGCTCACTAATGCTCCTCGCCCTACCCCAAATGATTTTCTATCTAAACTCATATTTGGATCTACACTGTCCCTTGCGAGCTCAAAATTCATTCTACTCTTTTCACCTGTTACACTAATTATATCATCTTCTTTAAACTCTTCTTTAGTTGCCAAAGATCCTTTTTGCCATTCTGATCTTGTGCTCATAGTTCTTAATAGTTGGGGGCTTAATGGTAATTGTCTATTCTTATCAATTTTTATTACATTTTTCTTATTGATTTTTATGGATTGGGAAGGATTTTCAAATTAGTCTGCCTCTATTATTGTTACCTTGGTCTTTAGGTCTATAGTATTATCTAATTTGTAGATTATTTCTAAAATATTCTTAGTGGGTATGTGCAACTATTTTTACCTTAAGAGATAGATAATTTTTTGACAAATTCATCTTTTAAACTCACATAATATCCCGGTAACCAATTGCTCCTACTAGGCCCTTACACAAATTGGTCTTGATCCCTATGATAATTTGATTTTCAATTTTATATGCGTAATGCCGTACAGCAAAGCATAAAGATTCATATCTTTTCATGCTACTAGAATGGTGTAATCTGAAGTTGGACACTTTCAACATGGATAGACCCGTAATTTTTATTCTTGTTATGCTTAAATATATTTTCCTAGTTAATGAGATTTACTTCTCTCACATCAAATTCATAGTCTTTAATCTCTAAATCCACTTCTATCATTTTGCATACGTATTTACTCTTCAATTGCAAGATGGATTTTTTCTAGATCATATTTTTCTGTATGATAAGAAGGACCCAATATCCTTTGACGTGTTCATTCTTATTATCCACTGCAAAGTGTTCTCCTTGAAGGTCTCCAAGAGTAATTGACCTGCTTTTCATCATATGACTAGTTTTTTCATAATCACGTTCTTCATATTCATCTTTCATTATTATCTCAATAATTCTCTCGTTGTTCTTTAGGGCTAGGTCCACTGTTTCTTCCTCGCTAAGCTCAAAATGGTCTAAACTACCTAATGTCTAAATAAGTGTATTGTTCTTATTTATGCGTTCATTTGCATAATGACCTACTTCTCCACATGACCAACACTCACAGTCATTTGTTCTTGCAGAACAATAAGTAGCTTTGTAAAAAATGTTCCCCTTTTGGGGCTTGGCTTATTATAATACTTTGCTGTATTTTTCTCCCCTTGCTTGTTAGTGCTCTTTTTCTTCTCTTCGTAGGTTCATTTCTCCATTGATGAGGAGGATCCCAATAGGCTAGAAATTGTTCCTTCATTTTGTTTGTTTTTGGAGATCAAAACATTCATCTTTAACCCACTTTCTGAAATAAGATATTCTTATACCAAGGGTATTGATGACATCTGCTTTTCCAAGCCATATAATGTATTTTTCATTGACTATAAAGTTTAACAGATAATGTAATTTCTCACGAAATGCACAAGATAAGTTTCATTATGTCCAATTTTTCAATAGTATTGACTGAATTCAGCAATATAATTTTTCAGATATCGCATACCAGAGCTCTATGCAACTAAACTTTCTTTGCCACTCTCCAGCCTTTTCTTGAGAATCAAGTTTAGGTCCGATAAATTTAGTTTTGATTTCTTTACATAATCTATAAAACATGGTAGTTGGTGTTTGTATCGTCATTGTTAATATATTTTTGTCTTCCTCATATAATGAATTGTACTAGTCAGCTATAATGCTGGAAAAACTATGTTTGAAATAGTTTGAGAAATTTATAGTAGTACATGTGATATTCAAATTCAGAATAATATTCATACCCTTCTTCTAGTGCTCAAATATTTTTTCTGTGTTATGAGTATCATCAATGATTAGGATGTAACTTACTTAGCTAGTTGTGGTAAGACTAATCTCTTCAAACAATGAAGAAAAAGTTGATTATGTGTCCTGCTGGAATGCATTCGGGTCTAATAAAATGTGTATTTCTTCTAGATGATTCATCAAACTCTTAGGCTTCGAAATTACCTTGTTCATTCAATTGGAATCCAATTCGATGATATTGAGTTCTTCGATAATTTCATTGATTTTTTCCTCTATAATTTTACTATAATTTTTTGTTCATCTTACTCCTGACTTCTTCGAAAGGAATAGTGTCCAAATCTTCTGGTTTAATTTGGTTCATCTATTGATTTTTTTCTTTTTCTAACTAGACATTATTTGTCTTTTCGCTATCATTAGATAGTACTTCTTGTTTGTCTGCTATTGCTCCCATAATTTTGTTTATTTCTTCTGTGTTTTATTCTTTATCAAACGTATTTTGAAATTCCTTTGGATTGTACAGCTTATAATGCATCGTCTTTCTCTTTCTATTTCAATTATTTTTTAGTTGATCTTTCTATTTTTTTTAAAAAATTTTTATATCTTGTAAAGCAAATGCATTTTTAGTTTTTAGGTTTTGAAAATTATATTTACGCTGAAATGGAATACTGATACCTAAATAAGGTTTTCCACTATGGCTAACTTTGTTGATTAAAAAATACGAGATGGGTTACAAATAATTGTTTGTTTACCTCCGTAGCTTCCATGTTGATTTTAGCTAATTTCTCTTTTAATTCTAAATCTATATCGGCAATATAGTTTAATTGTAATCCTACTGAAATGGATTCCTGTAGATTGTGCACAATATGTCAACAATTTGGAGCATGACAAGCATATGATGATTCAAGGATTAAATTCAATTAGTTAGCTTAGTTAGCTACTAATTAACTTATTTATTTTAATTATTTTTGCTCACATGGCTCTGACCAGATAAAAGAGGACTTTGAGTAGCACTTATGAACAGAAGATCATATGCACAAAACTAAAATTCATAAAAATAAATTTTTAAGAATTGGGGTAAAACATACAAATATGAAAATTTTTAGGTGATGGATGAAAACATGAACAACAAATTGTCCCCTTAAAATAGTTACCATAGAGTATGGGAACTTTTAAATATATTTTGAAAAAAAAAAGATACCCTAATACTAATTTTCACAAACTAGAGGGTATCTGTCGGTAATTTTTTTACTTAAGGAGCATCTGGAGTAGCTGAACAAGGAAAAGGAGAGGGAGCTGAAAATCATGAAGGAGTAGGAGAATCTCCCTCTTACTAATGAGCAAGGGGAGCTAAGAATTAATTGCATATAACCCAGAAAGGGTAAGTTGGTGGTGCAACACTTTCTAAGCACTGAAGAGGCTAGTAAATTTGTGAGTCAACCTTCTGAAGGTGTGAAAAAATAGGGTTCTCCTATCTCTAGGAATAAGACCATGACCAAGAAATCCCCAGTAGTAGAGGTGATAACCCCATTACTTTTCACTCCCATCAGTACTTTTCCCCTAACCACTTCAGGTGAAGCTGAGGGAATTAAGGATATTTCTTCTAGGACTAGTGATGAGTGCAATTAGTGGCAATGTTGGAAAATTGGTTTGTGATGTCCTTTGGAACATTGTTGAGCATGCTCTTAGGGGTTCCTCCATCAATCTAATAGCTGAGGGTTCTTCCTCTTCTGAAGACTCTCCTAGTCCATTCGAGTAGCTTCCAGCAACAGAGTGAAGGAACAAGAGGGTAAACAAAATTTCTTCCACCCAGGCCATTATTCTTCCTACCTACTCTACACCAAGGCAAAAAAGAGGAAGTACAAGATAAACTTTCCCTTCTTTTAAAAAAGAGGCTTGAGAAAGCCACTCTTGAAGAACTAATAGGATCATCACACCCTTTTCGTACCTCTAAGCTCCAAGTTAGGGCTCAGAAGTTGAAAGCTTATCTTGTTGCCCCTATTTTAGAGTAAGGGAGTTAAATCCTATCAAGGCCAACTAAAAGCCGAATTACAGGAATCTTAGGAGATTTGAGAAGAGCCCAAGACAAGAATTAGGATTTGAAGGAGAAACTAGAGAGGGAGCAAGAAACCGCTTGTTTTACAAGGAGGATGTGACCAAGACTCTGGCCACTCATTTTCACAATGCTTTGAAGTAGGTAGACACAAAGGTAAATGTGAAAAAAGTCCAAATTGAGGACTAATTAAATAGCCTTATAATATAATTCTCACTCCTATCAAGTCTTAATCCAACTTTGTGGAGTTTTTGTTGTTAGTTCCTTAATTGAATTTCTTGACATGGTCGTAGGAATTTTGTTCCTCATAATTCTTAATTCGGTCTACTGAAATTTGAAAAAAAAAAAATTCCTTACTTATATCCAATTACACATCTTAGGTTTTATCTTGCCTTTTCACCCAATTAATACTGTATAGCTAATGTTGTTGGCAATTTTAACTTATTAATACTAGGAAGATACAAACTTCTTATCTTGGTTACAGAACTTTCACTATTGCTCATATAGAAACTATGACTATCTAGTGAAATATATGTATAGCAATGTATAAGACTATCTATATGCCATGTCTTTAGAACCTCCTTGCCCCTCCCCCTGGTGAAAAGTTTATAGGTACCTGAAGATACTTTGTCTTTGATGTTGTATGGTCTGTTCAAATTTGGTCTCAACTTTCTTGGGTACATTTCAATTGCTTCCATGCTTCTATTGACTAGGTCACTAGGCTTCACGGGTCAGTAGCTTCGCGTTCAATTATGTACTTTGGTGATTATGTCCTTGTACAATTTTGTTTTTATTGTAGCTTCTCCCATTATTTCTAATAGTAAATCCAGGGCTTTAGTTTGTACCTTTTCATTCTGAGATGGCTCGTACCATTGTAACATCATGTGGGTTTCACCACCTTTTACAGGTTTAGGGTTTTCTACACCATATGTAGGCATGAAGGGTGTGAATAGTAAAACTCGTGACAATTACCCTAAAAGATAATAGAATCCCATGTAACCCATCAACCCAAGCCCTTTTGGCAACTTTAATTTTCTTCCCTAAAGGTTAGATTATCTGGTTATTGGCAACTTTTCCTTGTCAGTAACTTGAGGTCTTACAACTGTAGCATTGTGGATGGTGATTCCTAAATCTTTTTAGTATTCCTTCATCTATTTACTAATGAATTCCCTTGTCCATAGTGATATATCTAAGAAGTCCATATCTTGTGAAGTCTATGACTCTTTGTTATGTGATAGTTGCTACTGGCGCAACTTTTATCCACTTTGCAAATTAGTCCATTGTCACAAATATGAATTTCCTTTATGCTGGTGTTGTGGGATCCCTAACTAAAAAAGGGTACATGCTATAATATTGTAGAGAGATTCGTGTTTGGAGCACGTATTTTCGAGGAGTAGAATTAGCACTTGTTGTATTTTTTGACATAATCTACTATAGCTCTTAGCAAAATAGGCTAATAGAATCCTGCTTTTTGCACTTTTTCTAGACACTCTCTACCCCCTACATGCAATCCCTACTCCCCTTCATAGATTTCCTCAAGGATATAGTATCCTCTTTCCTTGTTCACACACTTCAATAGAGTTTTTGTATACCCTCTTTTGTATATGTCCCCTTGAAATAGGCAGTATCATATAGCCATTCTTATTAGCTTTCTAGCTTTTTTGGATCATATGGGAGTCTTCCACTCTCCTAATAATCTACGATTGGTGCCATCTAGGCAATTCAAACCTCTTTACGGTGTATGCTTTTATGTCTTATAACTTCTCAGATAGAGTTAATTTGTGTGCTGAACATGCCAGCCTACTTAATCACTTTGCTTTGTCATTCTCTAACATTACTGTGTGGATTAACTCAAACCAAGGGAAGTCTTTGGTGATTTTTTAAAGGTTTGCTAGGTATTTGACCCTTTGGTTTCTCTAAGCCTCAAACTCACCTTTGATCTGGCCAACTACCAGTTGTGCGAAAGATTCATTTGGCCCTTAACGCATTTTGTGTAAAAGATCCATTTGCATAGACTATTTATTGTCCTAGGCCTGTACGCTGCTAGGAAGTCAGATGTGGCTTGTGCTTTGTTTATTGTCCTAGGCATGCACTCTATGTCAAACCTTGACAACTTCACTACTCAAAGTAACAACATCCCTGAATAGTCATTGTTCTACGTCATCTTGTCTAGTGGTTGATATGTCATGACCTTAACTAGATGTGCCTCAAAGTAAGGTCTCAACATTCTTATTGCTATGATTAGGGATAGAAAACACATCTTAATGTTTGGATAATTGAGTTATGGGCTTGTCAAGACATGACTAACAAAGTAGATAGGAATGTGCTATTTGTGTCCTTTCTTTACCAATACTGCACTTACAGCCACTTCAGATGCTGAAGATACATATAAAGGTCTTTCTTAGGGTTAGGCCTAGATAGTGATGGTATATCAGATAGATTTTGCTTGAGTTGATCAAATGCTTCATACACTTCTTTAATCTACCTAAAGTTCTTGATTGACCTCAATAGTTGAAGATGGGAGACACTTTTATGTAGAGCTAGAAACAAATCTTCCTAGTCAGTTTCTAAAGCTCCTTAATAGTTTTAGGGCTTTGCATGTCAAGAACTGCCTTTGATCTCTTAGGATTTGCTTTAATCGCTCTTTGTTGATCATAAACCCTAGAAACGTGCTAGTTTATACACCAAAGCACACATTTTAGGATTTAGGTTCATGCCAAACCTTCTTAGAGTAGTGAAAGTCTATTGCAGATCGAGAAGGTGTTAAAATAAAGTCTTATGCTTAGTAATCATATCATTGATGCTTTTTATGCTAATTTTCCCTTGAAAGAGCTTGTTCACTAACGTCTGGTATATGGCACTAGCAATGTTTAGCCTAAATACTATGACCTTACAACAATATAGCACCTATTGTGCGATGAATGCTATATGCTCCTAATCTTGTTCCTATAAGGATATTTGGTGAAAATTAGAGCAGGAATCTATGAATGTAAGGTAACCACGAACACTAGTAGAGTCCATCAACTGATGGTACCTTCAGAATGAGAAATAATCTTATACACAAGTCCTTATTGTGCAATTCATGCACATCCTTTATGCTTTTTTACTGTCACTATATTTTCCAATCATTAAGATAATAGTATTTCTTAATGAATCTTGCATCCAGTAACTTATGTACTTCTTCTGACACCACCTGATTTCTATTAAGGGCAAAGTGTCTCCTTTTTTACTTCACAAGCTTCACTTGAGGATTTATGGGCAATTTGTGAACCACGATCTCAAGATCCATTCTTAGCATCTCTTGTGCTGTATAAGAAAACACATCTGCATACTACCTCAAGAATGATATTAGGGCTACTTGGAAGGCTAGTTTTAGGTATAGACCAACATGCACTATTAAGGATTGATCTTAGCCCAGGATACCTCTTACAATTGGCCCTTAGGCTATAGCCTAGAGTTCTTGCCACCTCTATTGTCAAGTTTGTAGATTAGGACCTTGTTGAACTCTGGCTGGTGCACAACTTGTTTGTTGTTAGTCTATGAAGACTTTCCCACTTTATATTAGGAATGTGGTGAGTTTGCTATGTGGCATTCTTTTCTACTATGTTGATTACCTATGATGATTTCTACAAAGCTATTATCTGCTAGATATTGCATCTTTAGATTATAGGTCAAGAGTGCTGCTCTTAGAGAGTTTAAGAGTGGTCTTCCCACAATTGTGTTATAGGTAAAAGGCATATCTATGATAACATAATCCACCATTACCTAGAAAGTCTTTCACTTTTGGGTCCCTACCTAGATAGGTTGCCTGAAGATCCCACTAGTATATCTGGTGTGACCTAAAAAACCCGTGATAGGATAAGGTGTTGGAGATGTATCTTTCTCCCATAAGCTAAATGGGATAAACCAATCATAAAAGATGACATATATAGAGTTTCTAGTACCTACTAATTCATAGTTTTGCTACAGTAAACTCAATAAGCATAGGATCATCATGTGGATGAGATATAGACTTGGCAATCTAAAACATCATCTCAGGGGGAGAGTTCAGAAGTAGCATAGTTAATCCTAGTGTTGTCTGATCTAGAGTTCTCATATGACTTTTCAAGCCCTTATTTGGCAATATGCCCATTGGTGGTCCCCTATAGATTACTTGTATGGTGCCTTTGAGAGGTGTATTTCAAATGTCATTTCCTTCTAAACTCCTCTTGTCTTGTTGTTTCCTCTCCTTTTAAGGCCTATTTTTGAGGTATTTGTCTAGGTTTCCTTTTTTAGCCAAATCATTGAGTACTCTATCTAGATCCAGTGATAATCTACGTCATGTTCATAGTCCTTGTGAAACTCACACCACTTATCCTTGCTTTTACTCTTGGGCCTATGGTTGAGAGGCTTAGGATTGTCTATGAGTGCATGATCCCTAATCTCCATCAAAATGTCACTCCTTGAGGTATTAAATAGAAATTCTATCTTAAAGGCCTTTCTTTATTTCCTTCTAAAATTTCTTGAATGGCCTTTTCTTATGCCTTTTGGATGCCTCTTTAGAGGTTTCTGTCCCTTTTATGAAAACCTCCAACTGGATGTATCTTTCTGTCATCTTTAGGACCTCTTCTAGTGTTGTCATCATATACCTCACCCCATTGGTAAGGGAAGCTAATGCCACATATAGTTTAAGGTCCTCCATAAAGAGTCCCTCATAAGTAAATCTTTCAACACATTCCATTAGGGATTCCTGATCTCTTTGTGCTAACTTTATTAGTTTCTACAATTGACTTTGGATTCATTCTACTCTAAATAAAGCGGCTTCTAAAGCTCGGGGAAACATCATTCTATGATATAATAGATATTGGGGGCAACCTCTTGAACTAAGCCGTGCTACCAATTTCAGGCTATTAGGTAAGCATCTTCACATAATAACTTTGGAGGAAGATGGTGCAAACCAATTTGGGTCAAGTAAGCATCAAGGTCCTCCAGAGGGTTCCTAGCCCCATCAAACTACCCAACCTTAGGAACCCTGATTTTCTATTGATGCTCAGCTTCCAAATCTCAGGAACAAATGGGGACTAAATTCGATTACAGCTCATCAATGGAACACCCTAATTATTGGACTTCTTCACGTTTTGCCGTGAACACAGCCCAGACAATAGTACCTTTATAGAGCTTTTGACGGATTGTTAATTTTCTTGACAATCCCTGATAATAAAGCTGTGGGTGCGCATGGGTAGG
>NCQV01007002.1:0-10016 GCA_002740545.1 Lophocereus schottii | reverse complement strand
TGCAAAGAAAAACTTCGACCAGTAACTATTTCAAAAAATATCGTCCCCTATTAACAGTTTACCCAAAATAGTAGGCACTTTGGAATACATTATAAAAACATTGACCCCTAATAATTATTTCCGAAGAATTAAGGTACCCTAGAGTCATAAATTGATTATAATTATATAAATTGAAATTAATACTAATCTAATAACCTTTATGAATATTGTTGCTTTAGTAGAAAATGATTAACCCTCCACATCGGTGGTGGATATATACTAGATTATTATCTAATCGTAATGGCTATACACAGGAATTTCTAAATGGAATAATCAATTCGATGCATTTGCACGTAGGCATGCAGAGTTCCAAAGTGGGGGGAGGTATAGTTGCCCATGTACGAAATGTAAAAATTGAGTGTACTTAACACCCGATGAGATAAAGATGCACATAATGTGTAAGAGTTTTGTGAAAGGATATTGGTATTAGATAAGCCATGGGGAAGTAGAACCTAAATAATATGATTTTAGATATTCTACTGGTGAAATTGTCGAAGTTGGCAGTTCAAGTTATGCTAATCATGACTACAATGAACGCTACATAGATTGTATGGAGTACATAGTTGGTGATGCCATATTTGCAAATCAAAATGTAAGGGGTGAAGACTCAAGCACTTGTGAAGAACTATTCTATAATATGGTTCAAGCTGCTCAACAACCCTTATATGATGATTGTTCTATATACAGTGAGCTCTCTGCTGCAGTTCAACTATTGAGTATCAAGTCTAATTATAACATGCCATAAAACTGTTTCAATGAAATTGTTCAGTTAATGAAGGAGAGGTATCCACTTAATAACTGTGTGCTGAACAACTATGGCCAGATCAAGAAGGCTGTTAAAGATCTCGGTAATGAAGTGATACACGTGATTGTTTCCATAAAGGTTTTAAAGAGTGCTCGAACCTCGATGCATGCAAATTTTACGGGCATTCAAGGTGAAAGAGACAAAGGTCACAACAAAGAAATCAAAGTTCATTCCTATATGCAAGGATGCATTATTGCCATTGAAACCTCTATTTCAGAGGTTGTATGCATCAAGATGAACTGTAGAGCATATGAGATGGCATTATAAACATCGACGTAAGGATGGTGTTTTATATCACCCATCAGATGGGGTAACATGGAATATTTCGATAACAAGCACCCTAAATTTGCTGCAGAGCCCCGAAGTGTTAGGCTTGGGTTATGTGCAGGTGGATTTAATCCTTACACTTTATCCTTAAAATCTTATTCCATTTGGCAGGTGGTGGTTACATCTTGTAACCTTCCCCCCGAAATGTGTATGACAACACCATTTATGTTTCTCACTTGTACAATCCCTCGCCCTAAAAATTCCAAAAACAAAATAGATGTATATTTACAACCTCTTATTGATAAGTTGAAGGAGCTGTGTGATGTTAGAATTGAAACATATGACATATCTATGGGTAAGACATTTCAAATGAAGGTCTTACTTATGTGGACTATCAATGATTTCCCGACATATTGAATGCTGCCTAGGTGGAGTAGTAATGGTCAATTCGCTTGTCCAGTATGTATGAAATAACAGAAGGCTATGAGACTCAAGAATGGAGATAAATTCTTGTGGTTTGATTGTCATCGGTGTTTCCTACTAAAAAATTATGCATTTAGAAGAAATATAGCTTCATTTAGAAATGGCAGAACTGTTACGGGGGTTATTCCTTGCCGCATATGTGGGGAACATCTTTATGCTGAGGTAGAACACTACCTAATGGTAATGACAGACAGTGACTTTCAAATACCAAGATTTAAGAAAAATGAGCATAACTAGATGAAGAAAAGTATATTTTAGGAGTTGCCTTACTGGTAACACTAGCTGCTCTGCCATAATTTAGATGTAATGCACATAGAAAAAAACTTCTTTAAAAACATCATTAAAACTATTATGGTTATTCCTGAAAAAATAAAAGACAATGTCAAATCAAGAATGGATGTCGCAGATATATGTGATAGGGAAGAATTACATTTGCAACTAGACCCAAGCGGTAAAACGGTTAAACCAAAACTGAAGTTCGTTCTTGCTATGGATAAAAAAAGAGAGCTATGTGAATGGGTAAAAGGACTTAACATGCTTGATGGATACTGCTCTAACTTGAGGAATATTATGGACCCTAGTGAAGCAAAGTTTAACAATATAAAAAGTCATGATTTCTATGTGTTCATAGAGACTCTATTATCGATTGCATTTGGTGCTATCCCAGATATGTGTTAAACCTCTCATTGAAATAAGCCAGTCTTTTTAAGAATTTGTACTCCACAACACTAGAAGAGGATGAGCTTGAGAAAATGTATTGAAACATTACCATTACTCTCTATAAGTTAGAGACGATATTTTCTCTAGGCTTCTTCAATGTGATGGAGCACTTAACAATACACTTGTCAGAAGAGGCGCTACTTGATGGTGCTATACAGTACCGATGGATGTATCCATTTAAGAAGTAGAATAGATTATATTTGATCAAAATGGATTTAAACAACTAAACTATATAATCATTACTAGTCATTGCTTAATATTGTTTTGTTAGGTACTTCGGTCGTTTAAAGAAAAAGATAAAACAACAAGCGTATCCTAAAGGTTCAATTACAGAAGTTTACTTAGAAACTGAAAGGACGTTTTTTGCCTCCTATTACTTCAGTTCTACTATGGCCTCCATGCAAAATAGATGTCACAGTAATGAGGATGGCGATGAACACAATAATCTTGTCCCCACTCTATTTATATTTGAGCCGCAAGGAACTATTATTGGGAAGAAAAGATCAAGGTATCTCATAGATGCTAAATATATTACTGCTCATCTTCATGTGCTATTAAATTGCAAAGTTAAGCCTTATGTTGGATGAATGCTACCTTTCAACAAGATAAATTACAAAAAAGTTGTTTACTTACAATGTGTATAAAATGTCGCAGAATTTTCACAGAACATATTTGAACTGCACATCCCAATGTTAGTGATGATGATGTTGATACCATTATTGAACTCATTTTGCAGATTGATTTATTTAAAATGTAAGTAATTGAACTTATTTACTTAAAATTACTCAGACACAATTGCATGCATTGTATTAAGTAAAACCATATCCTCTGTCACCTTAGGTGCATTACATTCAAGTATTCAACAGTTACAAACATTTGCACGTGACATAATTGGCTGTGAAGCCTAACAGACATGTGTCAACATGGACTGTATATAGAGTTCATGGATTCAAATTCCACACAGAAGCACGCAAGAGAAGAAAACGTACAATTGTGATGTTGGTGTATGTGGATTGGAGAAGATGATATCGAAAATGATTATTATGGCATACTTTAGATATCATCGAAATCGAGTATGCAGATGGACCACTTAAAAGATGTATGCTATTTAGTTATGAGTGGTTTGATCCCACATTAAATTGTGGACATGATCTTATAAATTAAGCAAACTTGTTAAGGTTCATCTCATAAGGAGGTACAGAAAGTACGATCCATTCATCTTTCCAAACACTGCAACACAAGTGTACTTTATGCCACATCCAGATCGGTCAATGGATTGGGTCAATTGGCTTATTGTTATGCAAACCAAACCAAGAGGCAGAGTGGATATGCAATACATTCTACCTATTGCTTACCAACAAAATGGGCATAACGACACTCGTTAAACGTGTGAATGATGTTGTCCCTACATCATCAATGGATGAAAGTGCACCATCGAAAGAAGTTAATGATGACATGGGGTTGTCATTTATTCAGGTAAATGATGACAACATAGATGAGGCAGAAGAGGATGAAGGTGATGAAGAGGGCGAGTCGGATGATGTGAATAAAACAGATGAAGAAAAGGGAGATGTGTATTTATATGATGATGTTGACGATGACGATGATGAGAATGATGACAAGGTTGGGGGTGAGGAAGATGACATAGATAGTTAAATGCTTAAGAATTGTTATATATTTCAGTGCTTACCATGATTGTAATGTAAATGTGTACGAATGTACTTTTATTGTATGTGTCAATTTTGGAACTTGATGTTCTTACTATTGTGATGTATGACTAAATTATTGATCTGTACAATTATTATTTGCACTTGTATTTTTTGTCAAAGATTTAAGGTAGGAATCTCGTCCCCCGTCGAGGTAAGTCCTCTACTCGAGATCGAGGAAGAGGGCGTAGGAGCTTCAGCGCCATTCTGGTGCAATGGACATTGATTCACCTTCCTCCTAAACACCTCACACACTAGGTGCTCTAGGAATAATCCCCACTCAATTTGGGGTAGTTCCTATAGGATTTTTCACTCCCTATACCCCATGCATATCTAACCAGACATTCATTTCCTAACAATTTGCATATAACATTCCAACCATCACCCCTGCTCCCAACACTTTCAACCCTACTCCCCAGCCCGTTAACCTTAACTCTAACTAGTCCCAACAAAACATTAGAACTGGAGATGGTGAAGCACAGTTTAGTCATGGGAGCATTCGACCAACGACATATATTGTTTCAGATGGTAATGGGTAAGTGGTAAAATTGTTATGTGTTTACTTAAAGTATTTTTCATAGTGTCGCATTCATTGGATGTGTTCTGTTAAAATAGGTTTCTCCAAAACGAAGGTGTTGTTGGTAGGATTTCTCAAATCTTCCAAAGAAAATATGGTGCACCTTGTCCTTCTTGGGATAAAGTGCCTAGACAAGTTAGAGATTTATAATTCAGAGAGTTCAAAGTAACTACAGTTATTATATATTAACACTTTATATGTACTTGATTCATTATTATGATATTATTTGATGTATGTGTTATTTTCTTATATGCAGAAGTGGTTCACTTGGGATCCTATCCATGAGGATTGAATAAGGAAAATTTTAAAAAATAGAGGCAATGCATATTTGAGGGAGTTCCCTGGCAAGGCATAGAAGTACAATAAGCAGCCTGTATAGCTCGGTGATGAGCAATTGAGGCGACTCTAACAACATTGGGTAAGCGAATTGTGTAAGAAATTTTGTGAAAAAGCCTAAAAAATAACCGAGTGGTGACCCAGCTAGTCTTGGACCATCTCTTCATAATTGTGGCTCAATCTCTATGCTTGAGCATAGGGGGCTTCTGGTAACTAATTGTACATGTTACAACTTCTTTTAGTTATTTGGTTAATTGTGGTGGTTAACTTGGTTTTTTGAATTTGTTTAATGCGTAGAATTGTTGAATTATTCTTCTCCACTCACAAACTTCAGTGCAAAAAAGATGGACCTTGGGTTGATAAGAAATCAAAACAAACATACGTAAGTTATTCTCAATGGTCAAACTTAATTAATGGTTCATACACTTTTATTAAGTATAATATATTTGATTTTTTATAAATGTTGTGATATCGTAGGAATCCATTGAGCAAGAATTTCAGAATGTCATCAACTCTCAAGGGACTTCATATGGCAGTTCCCAAGATCCATCTCAATCTCTTCCAAATCCAAACGAGTTGTAGGTGAAGGCCTATATGAATAAAAAGGGTTGTATTTACGGCATTAGTGATGAGGCTGTCAACATTAGGAAGTCCTCCTACTTCAGTCCCTCTTAACGAACTGGTATAGTAAATTTAAACACTATTTGTGTTTGAGTCATTAGCAGAAAAATTGTGCACAACATCACTTTAGGCTGAGTTAAGTCATTGTCACTAATGTATACTTCATATACATGGTTTTTTTTTTTTTTTTTTTTACAGATACAGGTCAAGTGTCATCCTAACAGGAGTTGCATGATTTAAGAGGTATGATGACCAACTTGGGCGGTGAGCTTACTACGCAAGTTGAAATGTATCATATGCTTGTGGATAGATGTAAGCAATTAGAGGAGTCCAACTCAATGATGAGCCAACAAATGATAAGTATGAATCTAAAGATGATGGATTTTTGCAAATGCAGCAAGCTTCTGGTTCATGCTCCCAACCTCCCTTTACTAACCACCCACAACATGATGAAGAGAATGAGGATGAAGATCATCATGAGGAATATGATGACCTTCACCTCGATGGTTGAACCCTAACTTGCTTGCTTCTTACTTCTCTGTTCCTTGGTTATACTGATGTAGGAGCTCAATCAGAACTCGAGCTGACAGCTTCCTAGACTTAAACAGCAAGGAAAGCAAGACAAATGATAGAATGTAGGAATAGGATATCCATGGAATAAAGGTCTGAACCACTACCCAAATTGATTAAGATCCACCCTCTGATTTATAAAGGTTAAACCATCAGAATTCAGATTAAAGGAATTACTCATATAACAAGCTAAAATCGGATTGTTAAGAGAGATTTTTGGAGAGCAACAATGGTGTTTTTTATATTCAATTTCGACCCCCCAATAGCAAGTAGGAAGGCCTTTAAAAATAGTCCAAGTAACTAGGTTTCCCGCAAAAGAGTTTCCTTAGTATTTAGGAAAACTCTAACCTGACCTAATTGTAGCAAACATGATTAACCTGATCAAGTACAACAACCTAAGTTAGCTAATTGGAGATTAAAACACAATAAGTCATCATTAATCTAACTCAACAACTAGGTAGCTCCACTTGCACATGACTGGAGAGGGAAAAGGCTGCTAATATGAGTGTGCTTTACGACAAGCCAATTAGAAAATAGCTAATGATTACTTCTTGATTTAACTCAGCAAGTGGCCTGGCAAGGGAAGGTAAGCTGCTTGTGTGTGTTCTTGGTAGCTTGAGGAGCCAAGCAAACAAGTATACAGCTGACCAATTCTGTAGTTTAATAAAAAATGATCGCAAAGTCAAAACGGATTGTTTTGAGTCAGAACAACCCCGTAACACCAATTTTGTGCTAGCTGCTTCTTAGAGCTAGACCTGATGTAGATTAATTTTTCTACATGAAGGACTTCGTTAGGATGTCACGNNNCTCCCCCAACAAGGAAATCATGCTTAAATTAGGTGAAGGCACTAGAAATAAGCTCACCTTTCAAACCGGGCAGAAAACAGCTAAATCTGTATAGCTAGAATGCTTCTCTATGTTGGGTGAGTGAGGGAGAACATGGATAGTAAAGTAGTGTTTGAGAGCTGCTTCCCCTTTTCCTTAGGGGCAATGGCACCCTGACCTGCATCAGCCCCCTTCTTCAAGAGGATTTGTCCTTAAATTCGAAGGATCTTTAAAATAGTCATCTATGTAAGGGCTTAAGTCACCCATATTGAAGGTGGTTGAGATAGCCATGTCTCCAGGCAACTGAAGCTTGTATGCATTATCTCCTATCCTCTCAGTGATCTTGAAAGGTCTATCACTCCTGGCCATGAGTTTATTCTTCCTCTGAGAAGGAATTCTTTCCTTCCTCAAATGCAGCCACACCAAGACACATGGACTGAATTCCATGTGCTTCCTGTGTTTGTTGGCCTTTTCCATGTAAACTACATTGGTCTTCCCAATCTAAGCCCTAATCTTCTCATTCAGCTTCTTCATTTCTCTGGCCCTCTCTTAGCCTCAAAGATTACCTTTCCCTCAATAGGAATAGGCAATAGGTCAATAGGTGTAAGAGGATTGACACCATAAATACACTCAAAAGGAGAGTGTTTGGTGGCATAAGAGGGAGTCTTGTTGTAGGCCAATTCAGCATGTGAAAGCTTCAAATCCCAATCCTTCAGGCTTTTGCTGACCAACCCCCTAAGCAAGGTGGTGAGGGTTCTATTGGTAACCTCTGTCTGGCCATTTGTTTGAGGGTGGTATGCTGTGCTAAACAAAAGTTTGGTTCCCAACAACACCCATAAACTCCTCCAAAAATAGGGCACAAATTTTATGTCTTTGTCAGAAACAATAGTTTTAGGCACCTCATGGAGCCTAATGACTTCTCTGAAATACAGGTTAGCAACATGACTAGCATCATCAGTTTTATTATAAGAAATGAAATGAGCCATTTTAGAGAACCTGTCTACAACTACCATAACAGCGTCCTTCCCCCTTTGTGTTCTAGGGAGGGCTACAATAAAATCCATACTGACATCCTCTCAGGGCTATACAGGTACAAGCAGTGGTGTATAAAGGCCCTGGTGAAATTGACTTTTGGCTTTATGGCATACAAAGCAAGCTGAGATAACTCTGTGAACATCGCCTCCCATCCTGGCCAGTAGAAATGTTTCTTGAGGATGTCAAGGGTCTTGTTGAGGCCAAAATGACTAGCTAGGGCCTCTTCATATGCTTACAGAGCTTGTCGTTCTTGAACAAAAAGCCCTCCTGAATGGTGTAGGGACTAGCCTTCAAATCTCCTTGTATGATCTCCTTGAGCTCTACATCTTCTCTATAGAGTTCCTGAGTAGACTGAAACCTAAGAATCTTAGCATTCAAGACTGATTTAGTAGGGCATATCTTCTAGAAAGAGCATCTACTACTACATTCTCCTTGCCACTCTTGTGCTTACAGGTGAAATTGAAGGATTGTAGGAACTCTACCAACTTGGCATTTCTAGGATTTAGCTTGTGTTGGCCATTGATATACTTGAGGACCTAATGATTTGAGTGCAGTACAAATGACCTAGGCTTTAGGTAGTGACTCCAGTGAGTGAAAGCCCTCACAATGGCATAAAATTCCTTGTCATAGGTGCTGCAATTACACCTAGAGCCATTAAGCTTTTCACTGAAATAGGCAATGGCTCTCTTGGACTGCAGCAAGACAGCTCCAATTCCAACCCCACTGGCATCATACTCCAACTCAAACAGGTCTTCAAAATTTGGGAGTGTAAGAACTGGTGATTGGCACAGCTTCTGTTTGATCACTTCAAAGGCTCTCTGGGTAGCCTTGGTCCACTCAAAAGACCCTTTCTTCATACAATTAATGATAGGAGCCATGATAGAACTAAAGTCTTTAATGAATCTCTAATAAAAAGAAGCTAAACCAAGAAAGCTCATTACCTCTATGATTGTGGTTGGTTGAGGGCCAAGTCTGGATTGCCTCAACTTTGCTAGGATCAACCTGCATCCCTTGTGCTAAAATCACATACCCAAGAAAGGTGAGCTGTGGGGTGAAGAACTCACATTTCTCCATTTTGGCATAAAGTTGCTGATGTCTTAAAACCCTGAAAACTTGCTTAAGGTGTTGCTTATGCCCTTCTTCATGTCTACTGTACACCATGATATCATCAAAATAAACAACAACAAAATGACCAATGAAAGGTTTTAGCACTCATTCATCAATCTCATGAAGGTACTAGGGGCATTTGATAAACCAAAGGACATCACAAGCCATTCATACAGTCCTTATTTGGTTTTAAATGCTATCTTCCACTTATTCCCCTCTCTCATCCTGATATGATGATAGCCACTCCTCAAATCAATCCTGGAAAACATATTAGAACCATGCAGTTCATCTAACATGTCATTAAGCCTAGGGATTGGATACCTGTATTTGTTGGTAATATTATTGATAGCACTGCTGTCAACACACATTCTCATTGTTCCATCCTTTTTAGGTATGAGTAAAGTAGGAATACAACATGGACTCATGCTTTCTCTGATATGTTCCCCATCTATAAGCTCTTGGATCTGCCTTTGCAACTCCTTGGTCTTCATAGGATTGCACCTATATGCTAGTTTATTAGGTAAGGCAATCCTAGGCAATAAGCCAATTTGATGTTCTATATCCCTAACAAGAGGTAATCCAGGGGGTAAGTCATTAGGGAACACATCCCTATACTCATGAATAAGTGTTGCATAATTATATTCAGTTTTGATGATAACAAATCCAAGTGTAATATATTTGTCTAAATAATGTTGTTCCAAACAAGCTCTCCAAACAGGGCCTACACTGTTGTTTGTGATATTCGTATTAACCTGGATGCTAAATGTTGAGAACAACTCTTAGGAACAGGTTCCAAGCTTCAGTGACACAAGATCAGCAAACAACAAGTCTCGCCAAACATATGGTTAAGTCCTGATGAACAAGTTCTTACATACAAGATCACCCGAGAAATCAAGGTGACCAAGGTGTTTTGGAGCAGCATATT
>NCQV01006941.1:8123-21514 GCA_002740545.1 Lophocereus schottii | reverse complement strand
TGCTTACTTCAACAAATAGAATGAAAAAATCAAAATAAATAAAACATAGAAATATCTAAAGATGTTTAAAAAACATTTTAAAATTTTTAGCAAAAGATCTAAAGCTTTTTAGAGAAAATATATGAGATTTTATCAAAATATGTAAAGATATTTAGAGAAAACATTTGAGATTTTTAGCAGAATGCCTAAAGATTTTTATAGAACATATCTAAGATTTTCAGCAAAATATGTAAATATTTTTAGCAAAAATATCTGAGATTTTAAGAGAAAATATATACGATTTTTTTCAAAAATATCTAAGATTCTTTTTTAAAAAGAGGGGGTAAACCTTATATAAACCACAACTCGTCCTTCCTTTTTGGGACACCCCTCTCTCTATTTGTCCCATGCTAAGGGGGATACCACCCTGCCGCCTCCTGGTCCTCTCTCTCTTGCTTCTTTCACTTAATTAAAAAAGAAGGTCATTTCATCATCATCAAGTTGTAAACAAGTACTTTCATAAGGAAAAGATATATCTTCCATGTATGTTTATTGCATGTACCTTTTGAAAATTCATATATTTTTATAAATATCAAAATCTCAAAATATAAGTTCTTTAATGGATCATTTTCAAGCATTGTGTTGGCACATAATTAGATGTACCCACCAGTTATCAATTATCAGGGCTTACGCCCTTCAGTTCACATGTGTGACCTTAGGTTAAGCTCCTTGATTGGCTTGACAAGCGTACACCTACTTAATGATGACATTGTACATAAAAGCTCATTAGTTTCGGTTCCACTTGCAAATAATAATGGGTAACAATTTTAGTATAATTCTATTTCTCCCTGATTTTGAACTAAAATGAATTGAAATGCAACCGTTCACTGAAAAAAATGAATTTCTGTCTTTACAATATCAGAGTAAATGTATTGAGCTTGGGCTCACTGTTCAAATGTCTTACGTTTTTATATTTTAGGTAAATAAATTATGATGTCCTGACTCGACAATGGCTCAAAAATAAGGACATGGAGTTCGACAAGTTCATAATGACGCTCCATAAAGTCGTGAGTCATCAAAGTGTGTGGCACTTGGATTGTGCTTAAGCTACGATGATTTGTCATCTTTGTGTAAGAGAATTAACTAAGCCTTATCCTCTTTGGGATGACAATAATGCCCTAACACTAGCACTTCCGTTGCATCGATCGTTAATGGTTAGTTAGCATTAATTATGACTAGTTAAGTAATTCAGAGTTGGGGAGTTACAATATTGCACTCTTTTAATCGTCCACTATCATTCTTATAGAGCCA
Organism: Lophocereus schottii; assembly: GCA_002740545.1. NCBI lineage: Eukaryota > Viridiplantae > Streptophyta > Magnoliopsida > Caryophyllales > Cactaceae > Lophocereus > Lophocereus schottii. Next base: position 20,224 of record NCQV01006941.1, on the reverse strand, counting down.
TTATCTGTCATATGTGGCATCTATAGGTTATAGGTGAAGAATGTTGCTATCAATGAGTTTTAAGAGTTGTTTTTCCACAACCAAGTTGTAGGCTAATGGCATATCTAGTTCTTCAAAGTCAACCATCGACTGTCTGACTTTTTACCTTTTATGCCTCTAGCTTGATTGGTAACTTGATCACTCATTTAGGGTAGATAGCTTGCCCTATACATTCTTTAATAGGATATAAGGCTGGCGATATGTCTCTATTCTTTAAACCAAGTTTAGCAAAACAATCATAAACGATCACATCTATTGAACTTATAGTGTTTACATGTACTTAGTTAATCTCATAATTAGCTGCTATCAGCTTAACTACCAATAGATCATGATGCAGGTGGCTAAGGGTCCTATTTCCTTTGAAGACCATATTAGGTTGGACAGTTAAATATACTTGGCGCTCACCAAAGCGTTCTTCATCTAGGATCCTATAATGATTCTCGAGGGACTTATTTAATCATCCATGTAGGAGGCCCTTCTGAAATTACCTAGATCATACCCTTCAGGGGTCCTTTATGTAGACTATCTTCATCACCTGAATCTTTCTCATCGAAAGACTATTTCTTCCTCTCGATCCTATTCTCAAAATACTAGTGTAATTTTCCTTTCTTGGTCATGTCATTCAATATCCAATCCATGTCCTAATAGTACACTATCATGGCCATAATCCTTGTGGAACTAGCACCATTTATCCTTGCTATTCTTTTTTGACCTTTGCTTAAGAAGCTTGTCCCTATCCATTGGTATGCATCCCAAGATCTCCATCAAGAGCTCACTTCTGAGGTGTTAAAGAGGGACTCTATCTTGAGGGTTTTTTTTGTTTTTTATCCTTATGGTTTTTCTTTGTTGAACCCTCTATTCCCCCTCCTAAGCACCTTCCTCAGAGGTTTCTATCAAATCTTCTACCCGAATAGCTAGAGGCTTTCTTACAAGCTTTTCCTTTAACTAGGAAAAAGCAATTAAACAATGTTGCTACACCACATATGGGTTTAGTCTTTGGACCAAGAGAGCATCTTTGTTGAATTTGCCTACGAAATCAACTAAGTTCTTTTTATCCATCCGAACAACCTTCATCAATTCAACTAGAGACTTTGGTGTCCTCTCACTTCCTATGAAGTGGCTAGTGAACCTGATAGAAAGACCCTCCCATGATTAGATTGATCCTTGGGTTTACTTATTAAGCCAAGCCTATGTCATCCCTTTGAACATAGCTAGGATGTACCTATAGATCATCACCTCTATAAGAGATGGTTGTAGTTAGATTTATGTGATCCATGCATCTATATGCTCATATAAATATTTAATTCCCTTATAGGGCCCCATCTTAGACATCTTAATTCTCCTTGGGATCTCTACATCCAAATCTCAAAGTCAAAAGATCTCTTTACGGGTGGGTGAGTTGCTGTGGGAGCACGTTGATCACTATCCTCTCTAGCTTGCCTCTTACGTATGTTCTATGCTGTAGATAGTTCTAATAGAAGCTAAACTATACTACCAAGAGCCCTCCCTATGCTCCTACTTCCGTTAAAGCCCTTCTTAACTATGATTACTTTGCATGGATTTCTCTTACTCAACATTACTTTTGCTTAAGATCTCTCTCAAGTTTTCTATTGCTTTATGCCTTCCCTGAGAGTTGTATTCTCGAGAACATTCCCCTTCACTCTCCTAGGAAAAAGCTCCTTATAATAGGTGAGCCTTTAGCACACTTGCCATGTCTATGATTGAAGTTTTCTTGTAGGTGGCCATGATCGATTGTTTCTAGGTAACCAACAAAGTGTTTATCTTCTTTAACCTGGGGACCACTGCCTAGCTGATCTTAAAGGTTATTACCTCATTAATCAACCTTTGTATATTATCTTCCTTCCCCAGGTTCGTAGTTCTAACATTCTGCTCCCCTGAAGCATGGTATCGGAGGATTTGTCCTTACGGTTTTCATCCTAGGTTTTTCCAATTTCCTTTCCCTCATCAACTTTCTTATGTGGCATATTACTTAACTCTATGTCCCCATAGACGACACTATTGATCTCGGCATTTCCATAGATCTTAAGAAGCTTACACACCATCTAAGGATCACCTATAGCGAACTCTCGGGAAAGAGGGGTTTCTTACTCTTCAAGAGCATCAAAAACTCAAGTTAGAGAGGAAAATTATAGAATCATCTGGCAAACTTAGATTTATATAAACTAGGTTGAATTGACATACCTTGTAGGCTTTAATATAACTTTGCTTATACAGCATCCATTAGGCAGTTCACTCAAGGAATCATGCTAGGCACCACATCTAGCAGGACATAGATATTCGTAAATATGTTCCTTTCCTCTACCTTAGTTTAGGATCTTATCTTGACTTTGTTTAAATCACTTGATCCTTGCATAAGTCAAAATAGTTAGGATGAAGCACAAGGTTATTTGGACTAGTCTATCACTAATTTCCCTATTTTGGTTGAGCCCAATGTTTAATGTTGGAGGTTTTTTACTCTTCAAGAGCCTAATGCGTATTTTTCCATCGTATTCATTCCTAGATTTTGGTCTAAGGCCCATAGATTTTATATTAGCTAAACCAGCATACATTCAAGGTTCCACATCCATTGCATTGCATCATTGATTGCATAACATCTTAATTACATAGCATCCAATGAAATGGCAGATTATGGCAACAAATCGGGCATAGTAACAGTGAAAAATGACCTAATTTTAGGTCATAGTTTTAGAGGAAAGTGGGATAGTTTTGTTATGAGAGCAAAGAGGCTTTGAAATGAAATGGTTTGGGACAAATGTTGCCTACTATATTGCAGTAAGATGCCTTATTCATCACTATATGTTGCTAGGAAATTTAGTGTCAAATCAGCATCTTCTCTTCTTCATTTTATTTTGTATGCATTTGTAAATTTTTTCTTATTTAAATGAGTGTAATATCAAGATGAGTTTCAATCAAGTTAGTCAACTATATTCAAGTCTTGGAAATGCAAGAATGAAAATTAGTGCTATGTTTCTCAATAATTTTGATGATTAGGCTAAATACATGCTACTGGTTTTGCAATCATCACGTTTGGGTTAAAAAAAATTATGAAGACTATTTTGTCAAGCAAGGATAATAGTGGCTGAATGTTGCAAAAAATAGAGATATTGAATTTGAATTCTTTACCTTATTTATGGTGGTGACTGAAATAGAATTTAATATGATATGATGCATTGGATTTGAATTTGATTAAATGTGATAAAAGTGAAACCAAAATGCAGATTGGAAGGTTTTAAATTTTGCATGTTAAAGATGAGGTTTTAGATATGATTAAAAGAAGTAGAGTAACTTATAAAGGAGAAATTGCTCTAGCTATGCGGACTGTCACAACTATTAATGCATGTTATCATCCTTTAAGGATGCACAAAGGGTTAAAATTGAAGTCATAAATACCTTGCTGAATCCTTACTATTTTTTTAACAAGAACATTACACCTTGTATCATACCAATTTTCTTGTACCAGGCACTAAAATATTGACAGGTTTAAAAAATAAAAATAAGCCTCAATACGTCCAAGCCTGTTTAACTATTTCAATATCTTAAGGTCACCAAGTTCATTTCTTATTTTTACAACCCATTGCACAGAAGGACTAAACCTACTAGAGTAGTGCCTTTCCTTTCTCTCGTCAACTAAGTATGTTAAAGAAAATCCCTAATGAACTAATCCCACCAGCCCCTCAAATCTTACGCATCCACCATTGGACACCCCCTTCCCCCTACCCAAAAAAAAAAAACCATAACCTTTGTCGCTGACCTTTAGGTTATTACTGGAAAAAAAGGGGATCCCATTATTCCAAGAGGTAGTAATGTACTTTGGCTAACATATGGGTTTTTTTAACTAGTGGCATTTTAATGTGTGTTTAATATCATTTTTTCGATGAAATAGGGCACACCATTAGTATTTCAACGGCACATTATACATTTTATAAATCTTGTTAAAATGTAACTTAATTAATAATGGGAGAAGCAAGTCCCTTTTCATTACTATATATTGTCTCTTTTCATTACTATATGTGTGGATGATCCTGTGTTGAGAAAGAAATTTTAATTCGATTGTGAATGAGAATGAAGAAATAGGGAACTAAAAAAAGTGACTTCTTTTGAAAGGGAGAAAGGGAGGAATATCTTTGATTTACTTTTAAAGAAAAAAATTGTATGAGAATAAGCCTCTTGTGAATAAGAAAGGTGGAAATGAGATTGAGTTCATCCAAGCAAATCAAGAGTTTTCTCAATATTAATTAAAAAAGAATAAATATGGACTACTAAAAAAGGAAAATCAATAATAATTTTCAAGGGATAAGCTCTTAATTATGAAGAATATACTCGATCTATTCCTTGTACATTTATGAACCAAGAAACTACTTTCCCTTTGACATAAGATCTTTTAAGTGAGAATGTTTGCTTAAAATGAATGAGGAAAAGGGCTATAGCCTTCCCAAAATAATGACAATCTAGGGAAAAAAAAAGGTGGTTGAAAACATATTAAAGGGGAAAATTAGAAGGAGAGGATAAAATTAGCTCATGAACATCACTCAAATCAACTGTATGCAGTCTTTGTATGTCACAAAAGTTAATCAATCAAGCAACTCACTCTAAAGAGGGAGTTCTTCGAACCTAAATATTTGTACCAAAAAAATGATCTTTTTACTATACCTTTATACCTAATTTGTACTCAAAATAATTATTAAATTTATATTTTATTTGATTTTGTTGGTGGTGAAAAATATTACAACATGATGTGACAAACAATGAAAAAATGAAGAAAATGATGAAATGAAGAAATTGGGCCAAGCACCCAATACAACCTTCAGCGCACTCTCCCTTGATCAATTAACAAAAGAATGAAAAACAAGGAAAATTTAAAAAAAGAAAAACCAACTAGCCCCTCCCCCATCTCTTCCTTAAGTGACCACTGTCATTGGTAATTTTTGGTTATTGTGGCTTATTTTGAGTTATGGCTTAGTTTTCTTGGTTCACTGCTTCACTGTGTGAATCTGGGCAGAATTTGAAGAAGCAAGGCAACAATTCTTCTAGTTCTACTCTTTATCTTTCCGTATCCCCTCTTCTTTCTTCTTTTCTGCTTCATAACAATTAGGCTTTTGTTGGTCAGGTTCTTCTCTTATCTTTGATAGTCTTATTTGAATACAATAGTCTCTTTTGGTGATAGTTTTGGGGATGTAACCCACTTTAATTACTTCATTCTATAAAATTTCAATTTAGTTGCGTAGGATTCTAGAATGTTGTTCATTTGTGACTGTGGGTAAGTGCTGATAGCTACTTTTATTCATTTGTTATCATTATTATTTTTCTCCCTTCCCTTCTAAAAATGTAAATATTACTGTTAATTTGGTGAGTCTTGTTAGCTTAATTTAGTAGTGATTAAGGTATGACAATAGTTTAGATTTTATTCATTTCAATAATGATAGATCTACTTGTAACCCAATATCATCCTCGTCCTTAAGGAGACGACCCTCAAGTACTATAGTGAAAGTTCTATGCTTGTAGCTATAAATTTTACATTTGAAAATTGCATACAAGTTTTTGATGTCGTTGCTAGGAACGGTAGCATGAGATTGGGTTATATTTTCTTTTTTCTTTGTTACTTTTTTGTTAGTTGTATACTTTGTTTTACTTTGTTTATTTCATTATTAGTAGTGACTTAATTTAGTTTATTTCTTAAAAAAATTTTAAAAAATTAGAAAAATTAGAAAATTGGAAAAAATTGGAAAAATATTAAAAATCACAAAAAATTGAAAACCTTGAACAAAAATTTAAAAACAAATTGCAATTTTCTATTTTCCTCAATATGAGTATGAAGTATTTTAGGAATACTTGAGTAGATTGAATGAATTTCAGGCTCTATGTGTTGATCGACATTTTAAGATATGGGAAATTGTTCAAGTGATTTTTGAGGGTCTTAATGATAAATATCGGGGTCATGTTAAGACCATGTACCCTATGGGCTTGAGATGTTTGTTCATCCATATTTCGAATGAAATATGGGACTTCTTTGAACATTTCGCTCATGATGCTTTGGAGTATGGCAATCGTAGAGAGATCTTTAGTCACCCTATGCTTGACGCTTATGTGATGCATAGTATATCTTTGGATAAGGGTCAATTTCGGAGGTATATCTTATGAGCACCCTCATAGTCCGTATGCTCCAGTTTATGTGAGTATTGTGATTTCTTCGATCATGATGTTGATTCTTGTCCACTACTTAGTAGATCACGTATATTAGGGACATTGGCTGCTTGTAAGGGGGAGCTTTACTTGCATAATTTACTCAAGACCGATCTTGGTTTAAGCTCTCCTACACGTAAGGTTAGATCTTGTGAGGACATTGATGTTAGGAGTGAGACACCGATTCTCTTAGGACATGATTTTTATGATGATACAAATTGTGATGACCTTGAAGAAGTAAGTGATCCTTTAGCAGTTGCACCCTTCCTAGAGTTTAGCATAGTTTGTGACACCCTTGAGGATAGTCTGATTATTCATAATTCATCTCTTCCTTCGTCTCCCTTAGGAGAGCCCAACGAGGGAGATAATATTGAGACTAACGCTAACTCCAATTATCAATGTGGCATTTTTGTTGAGTCGAAGGATACATTTACCGAGGAGTAGTCATTTGATGAGCATTTTGTTGTGGAGTTTAGTGATGTTATACCTCTTGTGGAGCTTGTTGATCCTATTTCCGTTGAGTCTTTCCTTGACTTAGCACCTACCCCTCCCATTTCACCCCTTTATTTTATATCTTTAATTGGCTTGTATATGTGCTATTTTACTTGATTAGACATCTATTTGGGTAATAAAATAAGTACTTTGTACATTCTAATAAAACCGCTCTTGAGGAAAGGTCCGAATATTTATAAGTTAAGTGGGTTTAGGGTGTGTACGTTATTATTCTTGAAAAAAAGAAAAATAGTGCAAAAAGAGAGCGAAGAAGGCAATTAGGCAAGGAAATGGGGATCATGTCAATGTTAGCAACTTGCATAAGAATTGATACATATTTATACATTCACCAAGGTGTACACATCGTTGCATATTATGTGTGGGGTGATAAATGTGAGTCAGGATGCATCTTGTGACTTAGTTATCCATTGATTGTACATTCTATTTTATATTATTTGGTGATTTGGTTACCAGGGTTCATGTCCACTTGAAGGGATTTTGTTTTTGAAAAGATTTTTGTAGGTATCTCCTTTGAAATCCTTAGAAGACCTCACTCGTCCACTTGGAAAATCAAAGGGTTTAAAGGGCTAATTGCATACACTAAATGCAATCGTGATTCCTACAAAGATGAGTTATAATTTTCCTTTGCTTATTTTTCATTTCTTTTTAGTTAATTTCAGCTTGTTTTACCCAAGAATGAGTAAAAGGGGTATTTGTTTGCACCAAAAAGACGATCTTTTTATTATACCTTTATAACTAATTTGTGCTTAGAACAATCATTATATTTAGGTTTTATTAGATTTCATTTGATTTTGGAGGTGATGAAAAAGGCTAAAATATGATGAAAATGGTGGAAAATGAAGACAGGGATGAAATGAAGAAATTAGGTCAAGAACCCAAATTCAACCCTCGGCCCACTCCCCCTCGATCCATTAACAAAAGAATGAATTAAAAAAAGGAAAATAAAAAAGCAGCAAGCCCCCCATCTCCTCCTCACATGACTCCCCTTTTGTTATTCTCATTCTCCTTGTGTGTGCTAGAGCCATGAAACCCTTGCTCCCCCTCCCTTTTGTCGTCATGTCCCAGCAACAGCATCATCAGTGAACAGCATCAACACCACCATCATCGCCATACTCTCCACAGCACCAAATTCCTACCCCTACGAGGGCCATCTCCACCGTCCACATCATCCCTCCAAGCGACAGTTGTAGATAAAGAAAGGAAACCGACTTGAGGCATATAAATTGACGAGCAGTGTCGAATTCAGGAAGCTGGGTTCTAATTTAGGATTTTGGATTTGTAATTTTAGTCTTAGTTTCAATTTTAGTAATTTAGAGCTCAAGTTAGGTTTAGTTTTAATTGCCTTGTTTTGTTTCAATTTTCAGACCTGAGAGCAATTTTGTGTAATTCAATATCGATTCTTCTGATTTGCAGTTGGAATTCAATGTTTCTGAGTTGAAATTTACAATTGTTGGTTTGAAACTGTTCATGGTGGTTTAATTTTGCTTCCTCTTTTTACTCTGTTTTATCTGAGCTTGCATTGCACGTTAATGATGTATCTGCTATTGTTGGGTAAGCTTGAAGCTTATTAGTTAGGCTATTCATGGCTGAACTCGAGACCTCTGTTCTTCTTCCTCAGACTTCATTTTCTCACTGTGTTTTCCTTCTAGATTGTTGCATAGTGGTAAGTTTTATGGGTATTGATTGCTGATTTTAGTATGAATTGGGAGCCTTCAAATGGATATTTTGAAGTGTTTGTTCTCTTGAGCGGTTCTGTGAACAGGGAGTGCTCAACATGGGATGAGCTTTTGGTGGGGAAGCCCTATTGTTTGCGTTTGCAGTTGCATTCCTAATCCCCCCTGCTCTGTCATTGCTAATTTTTGGTTAATTTGCATTATTTTGAGTTATGGCTTGGCTTCATGGGTTCAGTGCTTGACTGCGTGAATCTGGGCAGAGTTTGAAGAAGCAGGGCAACCATTCTTCTAGTTCTGTTCTCGCTCTTTCCCTATCCCCTCTTCTGTCTTCGTTTCTGTCTTATGGCAATTAGGGCTCAAGTTGGTCAGGTTCTTCTCTTATCTTTTGCTAGTCTTGTCTGAATACTATAATTTCTTCTGGTAATAGTTTCGGTGATGTAACCTGCCTTACCTAATTCATTCTATAAATTTTCAATTTAGTTCTTTATGATGCTAGAATATTGTCAATTTGTGGTTGTGGGTGAGTGTTGACAGCAGCTCTCTTTCATTTGTTATCAAAAATAATTTTCTCTATCCCATCTAAAAATGTAAATATTATTGTTAATTTGGTGACTCTTGTTAGCTTAATTTAGTAGTAATTAAGTAAGGTATGACATTAGTTTAAGTTTCATTCATTTCAACAATGATAGATCTACTTGTGATCTAATCTCACCCTTACTCCTGAGGAGAGGAGATGTCCCTCAAGTACTACATTGAAAGTTATACGATTGATACTATAAATTTTACATTTGAAAATTTCGTACGCTAAAGTAATAGATTTGCCAAGAAAAAAAGGACTCAATGTCATAGCGTCAAGAAAAAAAGAGAAGGAAATATACATATCATTCATATTCTTATGGATTCTCCTTATGTTTATGAAGGAGTAAAAATTAAATGTTCAATTTCAAAGTGATTGTTTTAAGAATGTTTTTATGGGTAGATTCATTGAAAAGATAGAAGTTACAAACAACTAGTAAAGGATCCCAGAGAAATTAGTTCATCCTCTATCAAAATAATAAAAGAAAAGAAAAGAAAAGAACAAGAGGCTTTGGAGACGCACCCCTAAAAGTGGGTAAGGCAAGCACAGGTTTGTAACTACTCCCAAGCATCACTGGAACTAAAAATTTTAACGGGGGCTGCTTAATGCTGCAGACTACTTTATTCCTTTTTTAAAAAAGATTTGTGGTTGAAACAATTATATTTATTCTTTTTCTCAAAAAGACATCAATGTTATTGGAAAGACTATTAGACTATAACAAAACTAAACAAGTTATTTTTAACTAATGAATTAAAAAAAAATACTACAGCATTGTAGAATTTTTGGGAAGAAAAACTATTACAAATTAGCTAAAATAGTTCTAAGCAAAAATAAAGAAGATAGTTTATATATAAGCTAGAGCAGTGCATTTAATTTTTTAAAGAAAAAGGAAAAAGAATTTTTTAAAAAACAAAACAAAGACAAGAAAGTGAGTTTGATCCACGAGTAGATTTACTAAGCAAATTGTTTATTGGTAAGTTGCATTTAATATCCTTGAACTTTTGAGAAATTCACTTAGTACAGATTGTAGAAATAAAGATGTGATCTATACATTTAACTAAACAAATACTTTCACTACAAGTTATATTTACTTTGAAATTGTGTACCCGATGAATTTTAAAAATTCATTGATGGGGTGAGCTAGTTGGTGGTCAGAGGATTTAAACACACAATAACCAGAAGCATCCTATATTAACTACAAAATACTCAGAGGGTGATCAAACTTTATTAGAAGACCCGAAGCTCCCTTCTCTTCTCCCACCGCCTCACAAAAAAAATATCATCCCCTGTAGCGTTTTGCCCTCTCAACGGTGCCAACGGCAACTGAATTAGGTTGTTGCCGGTTTCACCTCATTATTGTGTTGCTATTCTATATGCTAAATGTTCTTCCTCCTTGTTTAAGTGTTAGTAGGGTTCTTATTGTATTATTTCTATAGCTTTGTGGTTGCTTTTGGATCGCCTCTACAGTTGGTGTCATCCTTTTGGTGTGGGATTTGGCTGTTATTTCACATCTGGTTCCTTTACTATGTCCTCTTGAGTTGTTTGTGTTGAAGCCAAAGTTCTAGGTTTGTTTGTTCTCTTTCCTCATTCTCTGGTGTTTTGTTAGTAGATTGAGGTTGTTCATCCTCATTATCACTAGTTTGATTATCCTTTGGGGGATGTAGTGATGTTTTTTGTGGATTTAAGGGGATACTTATTACCTATTTATCCTCTTTGTGTATGCCTTTGAGTTCAGGTTAGTGGTAACACATCAAATTGATGGTTTGTTGGTATAATCTTGATGATTTAGGTTGTGCAAGTTAGTTTTATGGGTTCTTCTTCCCACTCCTTGTTAGTCGGTTTTTTTATAATCAAAAATTAGGGAAGTATTTGAAGATGATGTACGGGATTCTCTTATGGAGATGGATGACCTCAGCATGGTCTCACTAAGTTAAAATCATTAAAAGATGAAGGGAGGTTATTCTTCAGAAATTAGGCTTATAGAATAGCAATTGACAGTCATGGAAAGTTGTTTTAGTCTCTTCGTGTCATTTTTCCCTTAAATGAGGAGGATGCTTATTTAGTTGAAGAGCTTAGTGTCGCTTTAAATCTTATTCTTGCTGCTTGTTGGCTAAAATTATATGCCTATAAGGCCACTAATAACCATTGTGATTTAGTTCTCAAATTAGATTTTTTGAATGTTACAACTCGGTTCAGAAGGGCTAGGGCTTGTTTGTATATGGGTCAGGTGGAGGAGGCTTGTAATGGCCTTCTTATTTCCCTACAATTTGATGTTAACAATGATGAAGTCATGAAGGAATTAAGCAAGTTAGAGGTAATGAGTAAAGCAATGTTTGGCTAACATATTGGACATCACGGTGGGAAAGAGAGTGTGAAACAGAGTATAGATGCTGACAATAATGTTATAAGGGATTCGGATGACCCTACTATTATAACTATCTTTGATCCCTTGAACCTAGGTTTGACGTCTCGTCTGACCATTCACTAAAATGCTCCAATCTTATTACTCAGCATAGTAGTGCACACATAACAGAACTGTTGAATGAGGTAGTTGATAAGCAACAGCGCCTCTCCCCAAGGGAAATAAAGCATGTTCCTTGGGGCAATAGGGTGGACATAGATTCTAATTCTTCCTCTAATTTAGAAATAGTGACATGTATGGAGGGTAGGGTTGATTCTTCCCCTACACAATCTCCTGTTCAGTTTGAAATTGAAGAGTCATCCTAGCACTTTTAGAATGAACTAAGGAGTGTAGTAGAATACAACCAACTCTGTACTTCAACTAGTTCCAATGTCTTAACTTTGAGTGTGGCAAGTTGTTATGATAAAAGGATGACTATGGGAGAAGTGAGCGAAGGAGATCGCCCATGCAGTGACATTAGGATGGATCTCGATGGGTGGAGCAAAAATTCTGGATCTAACTCAGCACCGACATTTGCTATATTAGGGACACATGACAATTCTAGCATTGTCTTCAAGCATTTAGTACTAAGTTTAATAAGACACCCTTAGAGATCTCTTTCATTTATCTCAAGTAACTTATAAGATGATTGAGCAAGGAGGCAGGATTGAACTCTTTAACAAACACATAATGGCCT
>NCQV01006885.1:7469-18859 GCA_002740545.1 Lophocereus schottii | reverse complement strand
AAATCAAAATCTGAAAAGAAAAGCAACAAAACTATCTCTAAAACGAACCAAACCACTATATGGCCAAAATTAAAATTAAACCAAAACAAAATAAGACCCAAACACAAAAAATCAAAAAGCAAAATAACTAAATAAAGAAAAATAAAAATCAAAACCTAACAAAAGAAAACAAAAGCAATTAAGGTGAAAACAAACATAATCACCCAAAATGAAAACAAAACAAAACCAAACCAAGGACTTACTAAACACCAATCTAAATTAAAAGAAACCTAAAACAAAACAAAATACAAAAGAAAGAAAAGCTAACTACAAAAGAAAAACAAAAACACTAAAATAACGAAAAGGAAACAAAAAGAAACTATTAAGCAAAACAAGACCAAAGGAAAACCAAAACTCACTAAACTAAAGAAACAAGACAAATTGAAACATAAAAAAAAAAAAACAACCCTAGATATCCACAACTAACAAATATTCACAAGATCAGAACACACCCTAGGGTGATCATAGCCCACACAGATCAAGAAATCCCAAATTGCTCGTCAAGATTGATCGCCCGTATATTCACAGTCCTCATTATACGTAACTAAGTGCGAAAAGAAAGAAAAGAAATGAAAAAGAGAAAAAGGAAAGGTGGAACGATTATACCAGGTCGGATACAGGTTATACCCAAATTATGCCTCACGAAGATGATGCAACATGAGACTTATGGAGCATCAGCCACTCCATATTAAGCTGAAAAGTACAATTCAAATCAAAACTCGTCAAAGCACGTAGCAGTGTATCAAACAAAGAAGTCCAACTCTCAATAACATAGCAACAGTGAAAAGCAGCGAGTTGGAACCAGAAAGAGTATATCCACATAGCCAATAAAGCACAGGCAAGGGCCCGTTTCAATTTATCAAACAGTTGGGCCCAATCAGAAAGGAATGAGCACGCTCAGAATGAGCCAGTATTGAGGTCATTGGTTTAGATAGTATATCAGCATGGACGAACAATTTAGGCAAAAGAATGGATGCAAGGCTCATAAGTCTGTTAAGTCCAATATGCATATGAGTCTGGCCTAAAGCAAAATTCTTTATGGCATGATCCTAGACTTAACAAATTCAGACTTGCAATGTCAAAAAAGGAAGCCAGTTTGGATGGAGTCAAAAGAGAAAGACTCATAATCAGCAAAAAACCCTTTATCAGAACTTCCATGGATATCAAACTCACAAGAAAAAGATTCATATTCTACATACAGAATATTATCATCTAATTTAAATCGAAGGTTAAGAAAGGTGGAATCAAAAGAGAATGATTCATATTCAACATGAAAACCCATATCAAGACCTTTAGTAACATCAAGCCCATATGAAAAAGATTCATATTCTACATAAAGAATATCATCATTAAAGTCCAAAATAGTGAGTTTAGTTACCTCATCACATAACTCCTATGAAGTATCTTTCGATTTATCTAAATCATGAGGCTCAACTTCAGGTGTGATGCTCATATCTAACTCACTAAAAGTGTCAGATTGTTTACCCACATCAAATTCAGAAAAGTCATTCAAAGTGGTCATTGGGTCGACAAAAACTAGGACATCATCAATGACACCTTTAGGTGGGCTAGTGGGGGGTGCAAGGTCAGGTGATAGAGACATAAGGAGGTGATTATTTTGATCTACACTAGGCAAATACATGTCTTCATTCAAGTCAAGCCCAGCAGAATAAGAGGGTTCAAAATCATCATAGAGACTAATGTCCAATTTAGGAGATCCTAAACTAGAATCAATCTCACTATAAGTCTCCTTATTTTGCTTAAAACATTGAGAACATGCAGCAATTCTCACTTTCATTATCATTATCATTTGATTAGTCAATTCATTAATCTTCTTTTCAAAACTTGCACATGTAGCATCAACATAAGCACGATATGGACAAATGTGAGTATGAAGATTAGGAGATTCACAATAATCGCACAAAACAGGAGTCATATAATAGTCGTATGAGCAATTTGAAATCATAAAGTAGTCTTAAGGGTAAAAATTAACCTGAAAATCACACTCTCTATCAGTTGGGTATGTAAAAGGCTCGTTAGCTTGGTCAAATGCATAGGTTTCCGAAACTAATTTTTTAAGGAAATCCCAATCCTTATTTTGAGTTTTAGATAATAATCTTAGGACACGGCCAAATAAATAGACTCAATACGACTCCAAGATTCAGCATTTAGACCACAGCAATGACCTCCCAAATTTCACATTTTTCAAAATTATGATTCAGTAGAGCACGATATTCATTAAGCCTAGAAAGATAACTCCAAAAAGGTTCGTGCTTATATTGCAGGAAGTGAAAAACTAGCATGTGAAGTTTTTAAGGTTTTTAAAGTTTTTTCAACTTTTTGGGGTTTTCAATTTATTCAATTTTTGTTGGGTTTTTGGATTCTTCAAGAAATGAACTAAATAAATCACAACTAAGAACAAATAAACAAAGTAAGTCAAAACATAAGCAACTAGTAAGAATGAAACTCAGAAAAAGAAAAGGTGCATAAACTTGCCACTTTGTTTTTGAGGTTTTTCAAATTTTTAAAGTTTTTTGGAGTTTTCAAGATTTTCTAATAATTTTTTCAAAAACATTGAGGGGTTTTTCTGTTTATAGTGATTTTGAGGCTTTTTAATATTTTTTAGATTTTAACTTTTCCAATTTTTTTAGATTTTTGAAATTTTCAAGAAATTAACTAAACGAAGTCATGATTGATAACGAAATAGAGGAAGTAAATCAAGGTCTATGCTACTAGCAAGAAAGTAGGAAAGAAAAAGAAAATGTGACCGAATCTCATGTCGTAGTCCCTGGCAACAGCGCTAAAAACTTGTTAGGTAATTTTAAGTGGTAAACAAAAGTGTCACAAGCGTACAGCTACCACTGTAGTACTTGAGGGTCGCGTCCTCGGGGACGTTGGAAAAGATTAAGGTCACTAAGCATGAAATTAAGCTAATCTAACTGAGATTAAAACTTATAAACAAATCAAATTCTAAATATTCCCTAGATATTTGCAAAGTCTAGAACATCAAGCTTATAAATCCTAGGAAGATAATTAAGTTAAGTTTGAAATGATCATTATAAGTCCACCAAATCAAGCCACAGAACACAAAACTCCACTAAAACTCCAGCAAAGATCAAAACAAGGGAGGGGAAGCCGAGAGCAAATGACAACCATCAACCATCACCAATCCTAAGTAAAACCTTATCATCTCATCATCATCATCATTATTAGCTTCTAAATCATAGAGCATCAACAGCAAGAAACAACACTTCAACCAACACGTAATCCAGCAAAACCCAGCATAATCCAGAACAACAAAATTGAGCAAACTTGAATTGAAATCCAACAATAGACCAGAACAACGACCCCAGCTATGGATGAATGCAAACCATAGCAAAGAAACCAATAGCAAAGCTTCGGTTATTACAGATCAGAGCATAATCAAAATTGACCAAACCCAGAGCAGAACATGAGAACTGAGCAGCAGGGGATGGTGAGAATCACCATACCAGAACACACAAACAGAATTGAAGATGCACAAATAGAGGAATGCCAGAATCAAAGGGCACGTAAATAGGGCGTTGAACGCGTCTCTCAATCAACCTCACACCAAGCCTAACTCTTGAAAATTTCACACTGTCCTTACGATTGCAACCTAAAATTAACAAAATCTAACCCAATTACACAAATTCGAAGCTAAAGCAGACCGAAATCAAACCAAGAACAACCCTAGGTTCCTGAAACCCGAAATCAAACTTGAAACTAAACCTAAAATTAACCTCACAAGCATGAATGAAATCAAACCCAAAATTCAGTTTCAAATTGCAAGATCCAAATTCGAATCAAAAACTTGAAATAGAACAAGCTCTAAATTGCCGGAAGACTGTAATTAAAACGAAATTAATACCAAAAATTAAACCTAACCTAAAACCCTAAAATTGTTACCTAGACCATCCAAAAGTGCCACATCCACCATTTATGCTCAGCCCCCTTCAATTCTTCACCGTCAATTTTGCCCAGACGTGGATGGTGGAGATGACGGACAGCGATGGTGATGTGCCGGCTATCGCTGCGTGAATTGCGGTGGTGATGATGAAGGTGGATGATGCACTGGCATCGTCGAAGAGAAAGAGAGACGGAGATGAAGAAGATGAAGTTGATGGAGCAGGGGATGGATGTCAGGATTTCAGAGTTGAAGCGGAGAAGAGGAAAGAGAAAGGAAGATTAAAAGAGGGAGGTAACAAGTCACGCGAGGCGCACCTGGGGGCGGGGGATTTTTTTGGTTTTATTTTCCTTCTTTTCCCTTTTCTCTCACTTTGGGCTCAACAAAATAATGGGTTGAAGGAATTGGGTTGGTCAATTTGGCCCAGTTCTTCATTTCCCGGCATTTTTCATCGTTTTTTGGGCATTTTTTCACATTTATTCCAAACCTACAAAACAAAATAAAATCAAATAAAAACCTAAAAATAACGATTATAATGAGCATAAATCGGGCATAAAAGTTTCGTAAAAATAACACATTTTTGGCACGAAAAAATACCACCACACCAAGATTTTGCTCGTCCTTGAGTAAAATAAACTAAACTAACTAAAAGAAAATGAAAAATAAGAGAAAGAAAATCCTAACTAACTGTCGTAGAAATCACGGTTACATTTGGCGCATGCAATGAGCACTTTAAACCCATCGGCCTCCCAAGTGAATGAGTGAGGTCTTGTGAGGGTTTTCAAGTGAAATACCCACAAAAATTATTTCAAAAAGAAAAGAAAAATTTTTGATTTTTTTCTCAAAACTAATATGTGTACACTTAGGGAAAGATACACACATGTTCTAATCAACTCAATCAACCATGTAATCAAGTTATTGACCTGCATATATATCGAATGTACTTCAAAACCCTCTACCTTCTAAATGACATCAGAGCACTATCACTCCACTTGAACATCAAGATTCTAAATCCATCATGGTGCTTGTGTGCAACTGTATCATCATTCCAGGGCGTAGAATTACCAGAATTAGACTCAATCGCATTTGGCTAACACAACTACATTATTGTCATACTAACATTGACAGCAAGCTTTCCTAGTACCAATATTGCTTCAAAGGATAACACTCAGTAGCGCATGCCTCAAAGGGATACTTGTAATTCCAAATTTGATTTCATCTCTTTTTCCTTTCTTTCTTTTTCTTCTTTATTCTTAATACACTTTATTTTAAAAATTTTTTTTAGAGTAATCGTGTCCCAAGCTAGTAGGAGAATCATTCATGGAAGCCTAAGACCTAAGGATAATTGTAATAGCCCGACCCTAAATTATGTTCATTTATTTAATTAAGTTGTGTTATTAAATTTTCGCATTTATTTATATCAGTTTATCATCTCGATTGGGAGAATTCAATTTTGGGCCCCACTTTGCAATTCAAGTTTCATTTACCGTACTAATTTCGGAAAAATTGATAGTAGGCCTCGATAATTATGGTTTCAAAAGATTAAATTATTTTTCATGATATCACATTTAATTTCAAGCTTTGGGAAAAAAATTAAATTAAATTAATCGCGCCCAATTTGATATGTTTTCGAACCCGAGTTCATTTAAGGCCGATTTCGACCCAACAAGTTCCTCATCTATTTTTTTAGCTAAATTACCACTCTTAATCCCTAATTATAATTAGCAAAAGATATTATTTTACAGGTTGAATCTCAGCCAAGTATTCTTAAAGGGTTTTCAACCAAGTAAAAATAACATCACAAAGATCAAGCAAGGGCTAAGTCTCATTTCTGTTCTTTTACTTCTCCCTTTCTTTTCCCTACCCCCGTGGCTAGACATGGCCACTTCCACCTACTACTAGTGGCTACTGCCACCACCAACTACTGGTAGTCAGCCACCAGGACAGCCACCAACCCACCACTAGATCAGTCACCAGCCATCCCCCACACCCGCTCAAGCATCAAACATCATTCACACCTCTTTTTTTTTCAAGCATCAAGTGAGTAAACTTCAACCCCTATCATGCTAATTTTTGACTCCTAATCTTATTTTTGTTGGTTTTTATTATTGATCATGCCATTTTGATAAGAATAAGAGCTATCTTTGAAGTGTTTAAGTGTTGATTAAGCATGAAAGCATGTGAGAGTTGAGATTGTTCATGATCATGCTATAGCTTAAGTTTGAAGTGATGGATTTTGATCCTTTTGTATTTAATTTGGTAATCTTTATCATCATAAATGATTATGGTAATGTTGGTGTGGATTTGTATGAGCTAAAGAGTGATTTTAGTGAGGGTTTATGTCAAGAAAAGATTGCAATATGGGCTGTTATGCTGTAAACAGACCCCAAAACGGGGGTGAGTTTATGAATAAACTGGTTTTTCGTGGGACATGGAAAAATTATAATTTTTGGTATGCAGATACCACAATGAGTTAGCTTTCAATGGGCTCTAGAATTACTTAATTCCGAGTTGTGTGGACAAAGTTATGGCCACTTTACTGAAGACTGTGCAGAATACATCGAAACTGGGAGCAGTTTTAAACAGTGGATTTTACGAAAAAAACTGGTATTGATTGGCTCATTAAGCATTTGTGATTTTTGGTGTTTGGATAGATCAATGTGTTAGCTTTCACATGCATTTTAAATTGCCTTAATCCAAGTTCTTTAGAAAACGTTATGGTCGTTTTGCTACGACTGCACAGATTGAATTGAAATTGTACACTTCTGTGTTCCACCCTAATTTTAGAGACCTTACTATGTGAATCATGCTTTGTATCCTGGATAAAGGTTTCAGTGGACATTATAAACTTTTCATATTGGGGTTTTACATCTTATTTGGAGGTCAGGAGTGAAAAAGATGGATTTTTCAATGCAAACCATCAAATGGTAACATGAGTGAATATAGAAATCGTAACATTTGGAAATATTTTCAAAAGTTTCTGTATAATTATAGGTATTGCAAGGAACTTACAAAGCGTAGTGAGTTCAACAAGTTTGATTATGTATAGAAGTTTACTTGGGTTTGAAAACTAAGTTAAGTGAGCATGAAAATGAAATTTGAGAAGTGGGCACAGTAAGGACTCAAATTAGTGTCTATTGGATCAACTGAGGTTATTTGAACTTTTGTGAACCTCACAACACCCCTCATGGCATTGAACCTTCTATTGTCTATTTCAGAAGCATCACACTTTCCATTATTTATTTCAGAAATATCAGAAACTAATATTTCATTTATATCAATTAAAATCCTTTCATTATCACCTCAATCATTTCAATTTGGTCTATTTTGCTTCAATTTGTTGTATTTCAAGTTCAATAACCCTAACTAATTTATTAGTCAGACTATTTTGGTTTAACTTGTCTTATATTGAATTAAAATTAGTTCATTTTGGTTTAACTTGTCTTATATTGAATTATTGGAATTGTAGAAGTCTTTTTAAATAAATCAATTTCCATTAAAGTTACAAATTATGTCAGTGAATATAGTTTACTAACTACATTTACCTATAATTACATTTCTTTAACAGAATCAGGGCCTAGCCTATCATTTTCCGTTGTGCATACGTATTGTCAAGTGAAATATCATTTTAAAGACTTCAGGTACGTCTATTGCCTGTATCTTTAGGAATCAGAGTTCATTTATCAAAGTATCATGTTTGGTAAGTACATCAATGAATCAGTTTACACAGTAATTTATCATTTAATTAGTGACCCCGCCAGTTATCATCTATAGGGCATTCGCCCTTTAGTTACCCGCACGGCTTCAGGCCAGGTCTGCTGGTCAGCTTGGCAGGTGTACACCTATTCATAGATCGTAACAGTATCAAGGGGTTTACTATCAGATAATAACTAGCAATGTAGTTTTATATTCATCTCATTCACTGTTTTAACTTAAAATGAATTGCAAAATAGGCCCAATCAGTGTTTCAATGATCATTTAACAATTCAAGAATGCATGTGCTGAGCTTCAGCTCACAGTTCGAAATGTTTTTCATGTTTTGTTTTAGGCAAATGCTCAGAGAATTGCCCTTATGCTAGCAAAGCAGCGGAAGAGAATAAGTTAAGCAAAGAAATCTGTATGAATTAGCGGTGATACAGTATATGCATACTTTAAAGCTATGTTTTGAATTCTTCGGTGTATGAGGATGTGGATTACGAGGTGAATTATCTTGCTATAATTTATAAACCTTACATTGGTTAACACTTGAGTGTGAATGGATGATCATGTGTGAATGTGCATGGTTATGCTCAACTGTATTATTATAGCACTCATATTTCAAGCCTTGTTCTTTTGGATGGCGATAATGCCCCTATCATTGGGTTTATTAGACTATAATTGAGGGATTATTAAGGAAAATACCAATAGTGAAATATGTTTAATTTGGGGCGTTACAATAATAATGAAGGAATAGACAAGGATTGGATTACACAACCTATAATGTGCAACTGGAGTTAGAATTAGGACATAGAATGACACACTGAGGTTGTAGACTTCTCATGCATATCCTTCTTATATACAAGCTAATAACCAAAGCACAGAGGATTCAAACGAATCAGACAAAGTACAAACGTTCCCCTAAAACAAGACCAAAAATCTTTTTGGATTTTCAGAAAAATTTTCAAAAATATGCACCTCACCCCCATACCAAAACTTCACAATATCCTCATTGTGGGAACTAAGACGATAAAAAGCAAGCACATAAGCTATATGACCGCTAAATCATATATATAAACTAAGATACCAATACAAATCATAAACAAAACCAAAAACAACATAAAATTACCAAAATCAAAATCTGAAAAGAAAAGCAACAAAATCATCTCTAAAACAAACCAAACCACTAAATGCCCAAAATCAATACTAAACCAAAACAAAATAAGACCCAAACACAAAAAATTAAAAAGCTAAATGACTAAATTAAGAAAAATAAAAACCAAAACCTAATAAAAGAAAACAAAAGCAATTAAGGCCAAAACAAACATAATCACCCAAAATAAAAACAAAACCAAACCAAGGACTTACTAAACGCCAATCTAAATCAAAAGAAACCTAGAATAAAACAAAATACAAAAGAAAGAAAAGCCAACTACAAAAGAAAAACAAAAACACTAAAATACCGAAAAGGAAACAAAAAGAAACTATTAAGCAAAACAAGACTGAAGGAAAACTAAAACTCACTAAACTAAAGAAACAAGACAAATTGAAACATAAAAAAAAAAGAAAAACAACCCCAGATATCCACAAATAACTAATATTCGCAAAATCAGAACACAACCGAGGGTGATCATAGGCCACGCGGCTCACCAAATCCCAAATTGCTCGTCAAGATTGATCACCTGTATATTTACAGTCCTCACTATACACAACTAAGTACAAAAAGAAAGAAAAGAAACGAAAAAGAGATGAAGGAAGGGTGGAACGATCATGTCAAGTTGAATACAGGTTATACCCAAACTATGCTCTATGAAGATGATGTAACATAAGGATTATGGAGCATCAACCACTCCATATTAAGCGAAAAAATACAGCTCAAATCCAAACTCATCAAAGCACATAGCACCTTATCAAACAAAGAAGCCCAACTCTCAATAATATAGCAACAGTGAAAGAAGTGAGTTGGAACCTGAAAGAGTACATCCACATAGCCACTAAAGCACAGGTAAGGGCCCGCTTTAACTTATTAAAGAGTTAGGCCCAATCAGAAAGGAAATGAACATGCTTTGAATGAGCCAGTATTAAGGTCATTGGCCTAGACAGTATATCAATATGGACGAACAATCGAGGCAAAAGAATGGGTGCAAGGCTCACAAGTCTGTTAAGTCCAACATGCATATGAGCCTGGTCTAAAGCAAAGTTCTTTATGGAAATGATCTTAGACTCAACAAATCCAGACTTGCAATGTTCAAAAAGGAAGTTAGTTTGGATGGGGTCAAAAGAGAAGGACTCATAATCTGTGCAAAAACCATCGTTAGAACTTCCATGGATCTCAAACTCACAACAAAAAGATTCATATTCTACGTACAGAATATTATCATCTAATTTAAATAAAAGGTCAGGAATGGCAGAACCAAAAGAGAATGATTCATATTCAACATGAAAACCCACATCAAGGCCTTTAGTAACATCAAGCCCATATGAAACAAATTCATATTCTACATAAAGAATATCATCATCAAAGTCCAAAATAATGAGTTCAGTTACTTCATCACATAACTCGTGTGAAATATCTTTCGAATCATCTAAATCATGAGGCTCAACTTCAGGTGTGATGCTCATATCTAACTCACTAAAAGTATCAGATAGTTCACCCACATCAAATTCACAAAATTCGTTCAAACTGGTGGGTGGGTTGGCAGAAACTAGGACATCATCAATGACGCGTTTAGGTGAGCTAGTGTGGGGTGCAAGGTTAGGTGATAAAGACATAAGAAGGTCACTCTCTTGATCTAGACTAGGCAAATACATGTCTTCATTCAAGTTAGGCCTAGCAGAATAAGAGAGTTCAAAATCATCATAGAGACTAATGTCCAGTTTAGGAGATCCTAAACTAGAGTCAATCTCACTATAAGTCTCCCTATTTTGATTAAGCACTGAGAACATGCAGCAATTCTTGCTTTTATTATTTCTATCATTTAATCAGTCAATTCATTAATCTTATTTTTGAAACTTGCACATCTGGCATCAACATAAGCACGATAAGGACAAATACGAGCATCATGATTAGGAGACTCACGATAATTGCACAAAACAGGAGGCATATAATAGTCATATGAGTCATTTGAATTCATAAAGTGGTCTGCAGGGTAAAAAGTAGCCTAAAAATCATACTCTCCATGAGTTGGGTATCCAAAAGGCTCGTTAGCTTGTTCAAACGCATAGGTTTCCCAAGCTAATTTTTCAAAGAACTCCCAAACCTCATTTTGAGTTCTAGATAAAAATTCGAGGGCACCACCATAATAAATCGACTTAATATGACTCCGAGATTCAGCATTTGCACCCACAACAATGACCTCGCAAATTTTCCATTTCAAAATTATGATTTAGTAGAGCACGATATTCATTAAGTCTAGAAAGATAACTCCAAAAAGGTTCGTGCTCATATTGCGGGAAATGAAAAATTGGCATGTTAAGTTTTTAAAGTTTTTAAGGTTTTTTCAATTTTTAGGGGGTTTTCAATTTTTTTAATTTCTTTTTGGGTTTTTGGATTTTTCAAGAAATGAACTAAATAAATCACAACTAAGAACAAATAAACAAAGTAAGTCGAAACATAAGCAACTAGTAAGAATGAAACTAAGAAAAAGAAAAAGTGCATAAACTTGCCACTTTATGTTTGAGGTTTTTAAATCAATTTTTTTATGCTTTTCAAGATTTTCTAATATTTTTT
>NCQV01006879.1:0-11244 GCA_002740545.1 Lophocereus schottii | reverse complement strand
TTGCTTAACTAAAACTAATCAAATGAAGATCAACTAGTATGACTATTGTTAATTTCATTAAAGACAACATGAATGTATTTCTCAATGACTTTGGTACATTTATTATAAGCACGATAAGCTTTACTAACTAAGGAATAACCAACATATATACCTCAATCACTTCTTACAACAAACTTACCAAGATTTTCCTTATCATTGTTGTGGATGAAGTAGTTACTGCCAAACACTTTGAAATAGGAGGCATTTGGTTTCTTGCCGTTGAACAGTTCATATGTTGTCTTTTGAAGATTGATCGGATGGGCCATCTATTAAGTACATAATTTGCAGTATTAAAAGTCTCAGCCCATGAGGGCTTTGGGTGATCATTTTCTCAAATTAATGTTCTGGCCATGTCTTCCAATGTTCAATTCTTCCTCTCAACAACTACATTTTGTTGTGGTGTCTTTGGTACTGAAAAGTTGTGGGAAATGTCATTCTTGGCATAGGAATCAATGAACTTATTTTTGTTACATTCTCTTCCATGGTCAATCCTGATGGCAATCACTGATAAGTTTTTTAATATCTATAATTTTCTGTACAACTTTAAAACTCCTTGAGAACTTCTGTTTTGTATTTCAAAAAGATCAACCATGTGAATCTAGAGTAATCATCCACTATAACAAATATGTAAGAACTGCCTCCTACACTTTTAATGTAGATTGGTCCACATAGGTCTATATTCAACAATGCTAGGAATTTTGAAGTGAACACACTCTTCAAGTGTTCAAAAGAAGTAGTTGCTTACTTCTAACACATGTACTACACACATAATTCTTCTCATGTTTGACAGGGTACAACCCTCTTATTAAATCATGCTTAACTAAGGATGTGCATGCTAGCATGTCCTAATCTATGATGCCAAAGCCATGCATTACTAAGGGAGGCTTTTAAATAGGAAAGTTACATGGGAGAGATATGATCAAGAGTTATGGCATAAACATTGTCTAGTCTAAAACCATACAACACAATGTCATTAGACTTGACATTTTCAAGAACAAATGAGGACACATCAAACCATAAAAATTTACTTTATCACAAAGTTGTGAAATACTTAGAAAATGGTATTTTAAACCAATGACCAAATAGACATTATCAATATAGTTTGAAAGATCCTTACCAATCTTACCAATGGCAATGATGTTGCCTTAATTAGTGTCCCTAAATGTCACTTTGCTTGATTTTCATTTTTGTATCTCAATAAACACTAAAGTATCTCCAGTCGCATCTCTTGAACACGTCCATGTACCATATATTGCTCTTTGCTTGTAGGTACACCTACAAGAGCAAAATTCAAACCTTCTTACTTTCTTTGGTAGTAAGGTTTGGACAAAGAAGACCAATGTCCAGTTTTGAGGACATTGACTCTTTAGGCACTTATACTTGTATAATCCCTAGGTAAAAAGTCTCTTCGCCATTGAATTGCTATAGTGTTTGTGACCTTTACTAAGTCCAGAGTAACTTGGATGCTAATGACTAAAGTAGTTGTGGTTCTTTTAATAAGCTATGTGACGTTGGTAATTATGATCAAGGTCACTGTTTTTAGAACTGGACTACTTTGGGGCCCTTATGAAATGCCTCTCTAATAACGAAGTGCTTGAATGACATTTTCTAATTATTTGGGTTAAAACCAAGGCCATCTTTATTAAAAGAAACACATAATGTTCCAAGTAATTTGTCTAAATTCTCTTAAACCTTTGTAAGTTTCAATAGAGATTTGTGAGAATCATCACACATGTTTTGCAAAATGTTTTTCTCATTCTCCAGGCCATTGATTATAGTGTGTATATTTTCAGAAGATCTCTGCAAGTTCTCATTTTCCTTTTTTAGGAATTTGTAGTCCTCTCTAAGGCCTTGATTTCAAATATATGATCTTCTTCATATTTAACACACTTAAATAGGACTTGAACTAAATACACTTTTTTGAAGGTAAGAAGGTATTCTAATGTTACCTATTCAGATTCATCACTTTCTCTAATGTCTTCTCTATCCATGAGACAAAAATTAGTTATTTCTTAATCTTCACTTTCACTTTCAAAGCTATAAATGTTACTCCTATTGCAACCATAGCTCTTTTGCTAGCTTCCTTGGACTTGAATTTGGTTCTCTAATCCTTCAAGTTCCAACAATCCCTGATCATATGATTTGGAATCCCATAACCCTAGCCAGTGTTTTGTTTAATATAAACTTCTGATGCAAATTTACCTTTGGATATTTCATTCTTATTTGAGATTGATTCTTTCTAAATTCCTTTGAATTTTGGATGCTTCTGAAACTTTTTTTTTTGAGTTCTTTGGCTATCATAGCTAATGATTCATCTTCATCATTTTCAGACTCCTTCGGTTGCATCTCAATGGCATTGGACATCAATGTAATTCTTTATTGTGGTGCCTACTCTTCATTTTCTTCATGCAAGTGAATTTCATGATTTAGAAGTTTTCCAATAAGATCATATAACCTGAGTTTTTCTAGATCTTGTGCTTTTTCAATGGTCATGACATTGGGTCCCCACTTGCTTCTTGGGAGACTTTGCAATACTTTTCTCACCATCTCCTCATTAGTGTATGTTTTCCCTAAAAATTTGAGGTTGTTGATTATTTTAGTAAAGCACATATACATGTCCTTGATAGATTCTATGTAACATCTTGAATAGCTCATATTAATGGACATAGAGACTGATTTTGTATCCGTGAACTTGACTATTCTGTTCGTAGGAAGTCTCCAATGTGTTCCAAACTTCTGTGGCTATATCATATGGACAAACACGGTAAAATTTATTAGAATCCAAACAACAAAAATAATATGTTTAAGGCTTTGTAATTTTTGGCCACTTTCTCAATTTCTTCAGGAGTAAATTCAAATCTGAGCTTTGGAAAAATTTTATCTCCTTCCTTCACAATAGGCACAAAGTCACCCCTTGAGATAATCTCTTAAAGCTCATAATTATGGTCTTTAATGAAAATCTATGTAATTGTCTTTCCCAATGAGAAAAGTTAGATCCAAAAAAGAGTGTCCTTGACCAATTTCAGCATTTCCAAGGGAAGCCATGATCTTTTCTACAAGATGTTTAAGTTAATATGAGTGGACCTAGCTCTGATACCAGTTGAAGATCCTAAAAGTCAATGTTAGATCATCTAAGACGAAAGTGAATAAGGTGATATATTAAAAATTAAAACTTTATGAAAATCCAATGGACTTTAGAACTTTGCTGTCAATGTTAGACAAACCAACCTTGAACATTAATCACCAATGCTAGAAATGAATAACACTAAAATACTAAATTAAAAGGTAACAAAACACAGGATATGTTTACTATGTTTATAGTTTACCCTTTCAAATATGGCTAGTCACCGCCTAAGGCAGTTCTTCTATTAGGATTTAATCACATCCACTTCTTGTTCACTTGAGAAGTACATGTCAATGCCTTTGGCTTTACACATTGTCTAGCATTCCGACATCACTTGACTAAGCAACCTTAGCTAGCATACTCACTAAGTATTGACCTCTCAATACCTAGCTACCTAGGGAAGTTTCCCAACTTAATTGTTATAATTCTCCCTTTGAAATATTCAAATCACTAACATGTACACAATAGAGTATTAAAGTTGGTTGCATTCGAGCACTTTTCCTCGATGTAATTTCTGATGCTGGCTTTAGCTCCACATTTTTATGGAGTTCAAAACCTTTCTGAACGTTGGAGTAATGCTAGCCAAATCTTCAATGTTCTTTGTCCAGTATCCAATGTCTCTGATCCAAATCTTGGTGTTTTTAAAAATGGCTCTTGATTGATAAAAATAATGGATCTTGATTGCTGGTAGATGGAGCTTGATTTAATCTCCAACTATACATGATATCAGTTAAAATACTTTAAAAATAAACTCAAAATTGATTTAACACAGTTTTTCAAAACTATAATAATCAAATCATTACAAGATCCCAATTTAAAGGCAAGGATAATTTGCATCACAAAATATAATCCATTCAAACAAGAGTAAAGGATGCTTTTCAAACATATTAAATAACAAAATATTCTATTGGGATCTCAAGGATAAAATAGGATAATGTTATATCTTATTTTATTCAAAATGATTTTACAAACTACCCAAGTTATAGATCCTGATTTTGACATTGGATTCCCACAAGGATAAGGTACATTAGTGTAGCATAACTCAATGTACTCAAGTTGAGCTTTGGTTTTTCAATCAAAACACCCAATGTACGTGACCCATGACCTTGAATCAAGTAAGACATTGCCTCTAACATTGAGGGAGCCTTCACAGAGCAAATTGGGCATAAAATATTATACATGAGTTTTTTTCTTTTCCATCCTTCAATATTCTCAAATAATGATGTAGCATTCATCTAAAACTTTAAGAATTGAAAAAAATAAAAATTATAAAAATGAATTAAACATTAAAAAAGTACATATAGAAAGAAATTAGTACAAAACCTAACCTTCTCATGAGTTTTGAATTGAACAAAATCAAATTGCAAATGTTCATTGATTAGATTCAGATTTCTTCAAAATTAAATGAATTGAACAGGCACTGTTCAAAATTCGCTTATCATACAAGAAGAAAAAAATGAAATCGTGAAAATTGAATAAACTAGTAATCTAATTCAAAATACCTGGAGAGGAAGAGAAGTTGTAACAAATTGATCAAGATAAGGGTTCTTAGTGATCTTCATAATTCAATTGTCTAAATTTCTTCTCAAATTTAAAGAATAAAATCATATTGATGATTAAAATAATGATCAAAGAAAATATAAAGAGAGAAATAAGGGGTGAGGGAGATAGCTATAAAGAGAATGAGAGTAAGCAAGAATTTGAGGAGAAGGAAAAGAGGAAATCATGTGATCTAGGGATTATAAATAAATTTTATCAGTGTTTTTTTGTCTTGAAGTAGGTACTTCAAGTAGTGCTATATATTAATTGTCACTTATGAGATGTCATTCCGTATATTCCAAGACCATATCCTAGGGCCACAATTAGATGCACTCTTGACCAAGAAAATGTGCATAGCAGTATGTCATTATGCGCTAGGTTTATATACACTAGACCTCTATTAGATCTGATGCGATCTAGACCTTCCCCTTGCTTAACCTATTGAACTCTACGTAGTTGGTTAGTCCATTAGGGCCAACTAACCCCTCCCCCCAAAAGAAAAAAAAGTAATACTTCTCCATCAACAAAGTGAGTCGGAGTACAGGTTTCTCTAAATACTAAATTTACCCCTCATTTCCAAGTAAGATACCCTCATTTTGCTCTCATTTTACAAGTTGCTTACCTCTCAAAATAAAGTGATCTAGCATTGGACCAATAATTTGAGTGCTAGGCCCTAATTTTTTTTGTTTCATTATTTTCCAGTGTAAAACTTGTGTAACATTCTAATTAAGTTAACTCAATCTGAGGGAAAAGAGAAAAATAAGAATTATTTTAGTGACTTTAAACATCAATGATTCCACCTTTTGGGGTACTAAACAGAAATGATTCCACTTTGTAAGTTAGACACCAATGTACCCACATTTGATTGTATTTATTTTTCTTTGACCTTAAGCAGAACTTGGATTCAGTGGAATGATGATACCGATAATTATTTTGTTAACATAGATAACAACAGAAGTGGATGCTTCAGAGGAAGAATTGATTCATCACAGACTGAAGGGTTCAAGGAACTCAACAGTAGAAGAATTGTGGTTTCAGCTGATAGTTGTAGGGCTGGTTGTTGCATTATTGAGGGTAATTTAATAGGATAGAAAGGTCACACTATACAAGCGCATGAGTGTTCTAGTTTAATTTTAACATCGTTCCCATAGAGACCAAATATAATCTATTGAATTTTAACTTATTATAAAAGGCTAAGCAAACAAGTTCTAATAGGTTGTTCGAATTAAGCTCATTAACTAATCAAGAAATTCAATCGAGTTAAAATATATAGGGAATTGTTTCACCTAGTAAAGAGTTGGAACAATCGAATCATGCACTTTACATAAATTGGATGACTAAAAGGAGTGCAATCGAACTGAAATTTAGTCTTTTCTTTCAAAGTAAACTGAATTGCCTAAATTACTCCACTTAACATTCTTTCGAATGTCCTTGTTTTAGTCTAAGTTATAGGTTTTTGATTGGCTAAAGTTTCCTCCTAACAATCAAATCTCTTTCAAGTATTGCTAAATCAAGTCCTATTTTATTGATCAAATAGTAAGTTTCTTCTTTCAGTACTTCACTCAACCATCTAGCATAAGCAAGCAAATTTGACCAAAATTCCCTCACAACACTTCTATCACAGGATAGAATTCAATCATTCCAACAGAGAATAAACACAAGCAATAAAGATTAAGGATCCAACATCAATACTTTGTCTAACAAATCCCTAGATTAAACAAACTACTCACTCATGTTTAAAATTAACAGCACCTAAAACAAGATTTCAGGAAAATACTAAAGGGAAGAAAGCTTAGCACCAATGGTGATTATCCAATGGTGTCCCAATCTTTAAACCTCCAAAAGCCAAAGCTTTTCTTCAATTTCTTCTTTTACTGTAAAATATAAACTAAGAGTCTTAATTCTCTCATGTTTCTGTAGCCGAACAACCTTTTTTAAGCATAAACGCGAGCATTTTCAGCCATAAAACGAAGGATAATGAAGAGGCAAGTAGTTTAAGGCTCACCACAGACAGTGGCCTTCAACACAGATTGGCCGTGGTGACCTCTGTCTTAAAATTCTTTGACTCTTCTTTTCCTCTATGGGCATGGTGACTTGAGGCCATTTGTAGCGAGTCAAATCACATTCAATTGGGGGTCAAAGTCAGGGCAAAAAAGTCTAAAAATCTGCAAAGCATAGAAGATAATCATACCCAAGCATAAAATGGAAATATGAGTATAGATTATAGCATAAAGTTCATAAATCTCCCTAAAAATGTAACAAAACAATCCCAAAATGAAGTAAACTCTAAGCACTTATCAAACTCTCCCATGCTTGAACAATTATTTATCGCCAGGCAACTATGAAACCAAAGCTATGATGAAGAACCTCCTTAGGTAAATAATAGTAGCAACATTCATAGCTAAATCGACCCAAGAAGTTAGCCCAAAAGTGATTGAAAACATTGAAAAACAAATAGGGGAATGAAGTTTTTGAAATAAGAGTGAATATTATCACATCAAATATTGAATTGATGACCTAAATCAACTTGAAACAATCATATTGGCACATACAATAGGTAGACCTAAAAGAACCAGTAGACCCTCACTTTAGTAATGAAGCACGCATCACTCATGTGGTTAAATTATAATGCGGTTCTCTCAAATCTTATTCCATGAATCTATCATTGGCTTGCTGAACTCTCCAATTTGCTACCACGAAAATGCAAAACACACTAAGCAATAATGAGGACTCCAATAGGGCTGTAATAGATCTATGCGTAAAGGTAACAGGGGAACAAATCTGTTGGAATTTGTGGAGCTTAAAGTTAAAGACTATAAGTATAAATCATCATCACCAAAACTTCCACAAAAAATACTCCTTATATTGATACATTTCAAGTAAATAACATCACCCCTAGTTGCTCAATAATGAGAGGAAGTGTTGATGTATATTTGAAAAGAAATCAATGTGCAATCCTTATATTACTTTGCTTTCTTTTTCTTTGTATTCAACATTTTTTTATGTGTTGTCTCCTTTTTTTTTCTTTTCTTATTCTTTTTTTTATGCGAAGAGAAGGATTATGGCAAGGAAAATTTTTAAACTTTTCAACACTTTTCTAATAATTCACAAAAGTCAACCCAATTGACATCAAGGGAAATACTGTATAAATTTCTTATTGCATCTAAACCAACCACACCAAATAAAAATATCATTATCCAACAACTACTCCCAATCAACTAATGAAACTCTATAGTCTTTGCTAAAAGATAAGACATGTATTTGGCCAAGAATGATATTATATGTTTGCGTCAATAAACACTGTTAAAGCTCAAAAGGGGTAGCAATGGATAAATCATATATAATAAGGGTGACTATTTGGTTTGTAGCTTATAAATTCAAAGAATGTCTCAATCATATTGCTTAAATATGCATGCTAAATGTGATGTTGAAAAAGAGTCAAAGCAAGTTCTAGAGATTTAAAATCCAGGACAAATCACACATGAAAAAGAAAACATGAGACTAAAATGATGAATTCGTCTACTCAAGCTCAAATCCTCACGGGACAATTACCTAAGCTCAACTAGCTCATCAGATCTTATATGAAAAATATTCACGTAAAGAATTGAGTAATCGAATTGTAGTCAACATGACAAACAAAACATGAAGCATATTTTAAAAACATACAGTAAAACACTTTATTCACAAATGGACATAATAAAAAGGGTCATAATAAGCAAAAGAAAAGTACTTAGTATAAAGACTCATCAACGAAGGATTTTTATTTCTTTTTTTATTTTTTTCTTTCTTTTTTTCATTTTATGTATGCTAACCAAAAATGTAGTGAAAAATTAAAAATGCTAAAATGAAACTTAAACTAAGAAAAGAAACCTAAAATAGAAAGAAAAACTAAATAATAAACCAAAAATGCAAACTAATCCTAAATGCATAACCTAAAATGCAAACTATTCACATATTTACATCACACACACAGTCACAGCCAAACACACAACTCTCCTATGCTTAGACAAAGCATTATCCTCAATTTAATGACATAAGGATCAATGGAGAGGAAAAAGAGCAACTACAAAAGAGGAGGGGAGAGAAGAGAGTGGGTGGGGTTGAGAAATATACTAATCACATCAAGTCGCCAAACAATCCATAAAGTTTTTGAAATATTGGTTCTGGGAGGCAATCATCCTACAGAGCTCATCATGTTACTTCTGAACAAAGTTTATGGAGTACGGCATGCTCAATTTGAATATAATGCTTGCTCCTCTTGGACCAACTGAAGGGTAGCATGCAAACCAGTAAAATCAGAGGAGGACGATTGGAATGAACTAGGATCTCTTAGGTGAGTAGGGGGAGGAGGTGGTGCGGGTCACATCAACTCTTCATCACCCGTAAAAGTAAAGATTGGCCTAGTCCAAGAGAGAGGTGCGGTCGACGTTAGCAGGAGGCATGAGATGATTCCAAGGATGAATCCAACAAACACGCCTAACCTCCACCTTACAAAACTTCATTTGTTCAAAAGTGGCAAAGTTCAACTATTTGGAACTGGGAACTCTATCATCGGGGTTTGGGTCAACACCAACAGACCTAGCAATAGGGGTAATATAGCCCCTAATCACAATCCTTTGTGCAGAACTAGTGGCTACACTATGTAACTGACTGAGGAATAAGGAACTTGTGTCAAGACGGTCACCTTGGGGCATGCTATATAAGAAATATAACATAGATAGGCAAGGCACATTCAAACTATCCTCCTAAGTAAATAGACCACAAGCAAGTAATATCTGGGCCACATGAATACAGGGATTTCTAATAATGATGCCTTTGGAATTACTTGTATCATATCGATAATCCCTAGAAATTTCATTCCAACAAGTATTAGGGTTAAAGTATTTGGGTACATGGTAATAAGGCAGGTCCATACTTGGTGGAAAACCAAATATACTATTGAAAGCACTCAAGTTAAGCTCATAAAACTCCCTATTGAGGTTTAAGGAAATGTATCCTTCTTGACAGCAAGGGCCACTCGTGACCTCCATATGCAATGTACTTAAAAAATCAAGAGTAGGTCTCGATATGTGTGGTCCCCAATCTCTAAAAATTGACCTATGCTTCTCTGAGCAAACAACCACCAAATGTTATCCAACAACCCAATCGAGTCAACAAATCCTCATCCTAATAATGAGTAGTAACAACCAGCGTACTACTTAAAACACTGTATGTAGCAACATGTTCAAGATGGATTAAACCAAGGGGATTAGGAATATTGCCTGGGTTTCTCGCATTGGTTGAGGTTCAGGAGCTTTGAGTGCTTGGCTGGCTGCTTGGCTTGACATCCCTGCCTCTTGACTGGTTCTAGCTTTCTTTTTGGGTGCCATAGTTATGGAAAGGTGGATGGGTGCGAATGCTCTTACCACTAACAAAGTAGAAATGGGAAGAAAAATGGTGGAAAATGAAAAATTTGTGAAAATGAAGGCTAATGGGAAGAAATATGGAAGAAAATGCGAAAATTTAGAAGATTGAAAGATAAAGTTGGGTTAGTAAAGATTTGGGAAAATGGGTAGAATGTGAGAGAAAGAAGACAAGAAAGGAGAAAATTGAAGGAGATTGGAGTGAAAGTGAACAAAATAAGAAGAAAGGGAAGAAATTTGATGGAATTTGAGTAAAAGTTGAAGTTGTGAAGGTGGATGGTTGTGGACGTTGTGAAGAAAGAATGAGAGAATTTAGAGAGAGGGATCGAAAGGTTAAAGATGAAATGGGAGATGTCGGGTCAAAGGATGTGGAAAAAGCCTTGGCCGCAGACGGAGAGACTCACCACAGACCATAAGGTCCACCATGGACCCTTCGTGGTTAGCTTTGTTTCAGAAAATTTTTGATTTCTAGGCAGAGGTTTCAGGGATCGAGTTAGACACCATTAGGGGTCCGTAGTAGCTTTCGTCTGGAGTTCTAAAATTCTATTATAATTTTTTAAATTTTTAAATTTTTTTTCCTCTCCATTTTTGCTCTTTATATTGATGATTTTTTTTTAGTTTGTTTGTTTTTTTTCTGTTTTTTTCTAAATAACAAATACACTATATACAATCAAAGAAAAACTAGTAAAGGGAAAACTTAGGTTGCATCCCAAGAAGTGCTCTTTTAAGGTTGGGAGCTTAACTTTCTCTTCTATAAGAACTCGGGATCAGTAAGAGTGTGGACAATAGGCTTGTCAATGGTTTCTACCACAAAATAAGGTTGTCCTTTGTCACGGACTCTGAAGTCGAACTCTTACGATTGAAGGCACCACCTCAAATACTTGAGATGAAGGTCCTTCTTCATCATCAAGCAGCGCTAAATAGCATGATTCGCATACAAAATAATCCAAAAGTGAGCCCCATTAGACGGGCCACTGCTAAACTCAATGTCAATATGAAATTCGAAATCAATTCCTTCTATAGGAGGCAAAGTAGTAAGTAACTGAGCAAACCTACAATAGGCACTGGAAGAACCTTTATTAAAAGCTAAGGGCCCATCCTCGATTATATTGGGTGGTATACAGGCAACAAATGCCATCT
>NCQV01006874.1:2899-14697 GCA_002740545.1 Lophocereus schottii | reverse complement strand
ATTGGCAATGAAGAAGGTCCAAAAAGTCCTACAAGGTTCATTTCAAGCTCCAAAGTCGAAGCATTAGCTCACATTGTGGAAGAAAGCTTAAACCAAGCACCCGAGTTCAAGGATCAGTTTTTACCCGGTATTGTTCACTTAATTACTTAAGCTATGTTGTAACTTAAGTCCTGAATTTTTGCATTTTTAGAAACCTTATGATGTCCCCTTCCAAGCCTAAGCATCAATTCCCAGTCATACACATCGAAGGAGGGGAGATCAAGGTTATTTTCCAAACCGGCCAATTTTACACCCATTTTGCATGGTTTAATGTTTGAGTGAGATTGACCCACCTAAACCTTGTTTAACCTTAATTTCTTGGTTGGGGGGTTTATACACATCCTAAACTTTCCCCCCATGGCCTGAAAACCAAATCATCTTCACTTTTGCTAAGGTTAAATCAAGTCCCAAAACCGGCTGACATCCTGCTCGTAAGCCCGGATTATTGCTGCCGGTTCTTTTTACATTTTGCCATGGGTTTCCTTCATCTGAGCTGAGTTGGCACACATCCCAAGGCTTTTGGAAGACTAATGATCAGCTGCAAAAGAAGAACTCTTTAAGAAGAGTAACCAATGAGAAGAGAGCTACAAAAGAAGTTGTCTCTTGCTTCCTATTGGCCAGCCGAAAAGGGGCCAATGCTTTATGGCTGAGCACATGGCTTTAGCTAGGTTTTCTAGTTGATTAAGCATAAGGATAATCATTTGTCTTTCTTCCCTTAATGCTTTGAGTGTAATTAAGCTAGCTTGAACAATGGTTTGTAACCGATAAATCATAATCGGGTCATTAGTGTAGTTAACACCTTTCTTCCTCAGGAAGGAAAGGTTTAGTGAGGTGGTAGCTTGAATGCTTGCTTGCTTGCGTGGTGTGTAAACTAAAGGGAACACACGGTCATGGCTTGTTCATATAACACTTTGAATGAAAAACTCTTTGAGAGCATTTGCCTTGTCAGACTTAAATCTTCACTTGCTTATCCTTAATCCGGTCAATTAAGGTGGTGATCAAGTAAGTCCTAACCTTGATTAAGTGGTGATTTTGTATTTTTATCAAAGATTAGGGACCCTAAGCTTGCATTTGGTGGTGATTTTGTATCCAAATTGTCAGTTTAGCTCTATCCATTTCAAGTTATAAGTACACGGGTGCAAGGAGAACAAAATTGAAATTTCAGTTTTCAATCCGTGAGTTTGTGATCTTCTAGCTAGGAATTCATTCTCTCTTTCATACTTTCCATCAATCCACACTCACGTATATCATATTTGGTGTCAGAGCAAAGGTTTCACCTTGGCCTGGTATGCCCATTACCTTCCATAATCAGTTCATTCATCCTCAAACACAAGAACACAAGCCGGCTGTTTTCAGCCTTGTCCAACCAGTAATTTAGTGCGGTCACCCCGTGTCCTTTAGCACGCCCATGCCACCTTCAGTTCGTGTAGTTCACTTGTCAAAGCAATCCAATTCAAGCATGACTTCAATAAGCATGACTCTAGAGGAGAGGTTTGAAGCTTTGATGAAGCGAAATGAGTTCTTAGTTAGCAAAATTTGAGAGGACTCACAAAAGAATCAAGAGACTCAAGCTCAAAATGAATAATTGAGGAAACAACTCGGTTCAGTCTTAAAGAAAAAATAAAAGTTGAATGAAGTCACTCTTCAATCTGAACCAAGGGCACGTGAGCAAGTCTTCAGCCATGAGGTTGAATCCTCAAGTGAAGAAGAACCAGTTAGAATGGCTAGGGAAGAGCCACTGTTTCACGCAAACACTAATGATTTCAGGTTGGAGGTTCCTGAATTTGAAGGTAAACTTGATCCTAAAGAGTTCCTTGATTGGTTACATACAGTTGAAGGAGTTTTTGATTATGAGGACATTCCTGATGATAAGAAGGTCAAGTTAGTGGCATTGAGACTTAGGAAATATGCATCTTTATGGTGGACAAACTTGAATGCTAAATGGTTAAGGGAGAGGAAGTCCAAAATCCGTACTTGGGAGAAAATGAAAACCAAACTCAAAGCCCAGTTTCTCCCCCCTACCTATGTCTAAGATTGTTATTCTCAACTTCATAACCTTACTCAAGGTAATATGATTGTTGAAGAATACACACGTGAGTTT
Source organism: Lophocereus schottii (assembly GCA_002740545.1). Taxonomy (NCBI): domain Eukaryota; kingdom Viridiplantae; phylum Streptophyta; class Magnoliopsida; order Caryophyllales; family Cactaceae; genus Lophocereus; species Lophocereus schottii. The sequence goes on along the minus strand of NCQV01006874.1, from coordinate 12,557 downwards.
CGAAAGTTGCTAATCATGTGTGACATTCAAGAACCAGAAAAACAAACCATAGTTAGGTACTTGGGAGGTCTTGATCCTAGGTACTCTAATGTGGTTGAACTGCAATCCTATGCTTCATTTGATGATGTTTGTGTGTTGGCTCATAAAGTGGAACAACAAAAGAAAGCAATTTTAGGCCTCAAAACACATGGCCTTTAACCCAGAACTAACCTTTTAACAAGGAGAGTTCCAATCCTACTCCTAAGCCACAAAATCCATCCCCTTCCTTCCCACAAAGAACCCCAGCACCACAAAGAACCCAAGAACCACAAAATAGGCCTCATCCTAACCCCATGAGCAATAGAAGGTGTTTCAAATGTCAAGGGCTTAGACACATTGCTTCGGAGTGTCCAAACAGAAAGTTATTACCTTGGCCGAGTGGGTAACTGTAAAGAAAGAGTTTGAGGAGGAAGAAAAGGCATGTGAAAGTGAGCCAGAACTTGAGGAAACTCAAGATGAAGTTATGGAAGAGGCTGATGAAGGAGAGCTCTTAGTTTTGAGAAGCGTTCTAAGCAATCAAAAGGGAGTTCAAGATGAGTAAAGAGAGAACATATTCCACACACGATGTACCGTGCAAGGGAAGGTGTGTTCTTTGATTATTGATGGAGGGAGTTATGCCAATGTAGTTTCTCTAAGCATGAGTGAGAAGCTAGGCATGCAAACTATGACTCATCCACATCCTTACAACATCCAATGTTTGAATCAAAGAAAAGGAATTCAAGTAAACTCTCATTGCTTGATTACTTTCTCTATTGGAAAGAACTACCCAGATGAGTTATGGTGTGATGTGATCCCAATGGATGCTTGTCATATGTTATTAGGGAGACCTTGGATGTATGACCAAAACGTTATGCATAATGGTTACCTAAATACTTACTCATTTTCTAAAGATGGCAAGAAGATCACCTTAGCCCCATTATCCCCATCTAAACTCCATGAAATTCAGCCAAAAAAAAAACCCAAAAATATGGATTGCCTACTGTTCGTGAGTGAGCCTATTCTAAAGGCATCTCAACTTGAGTTTAAGGCCTTTAAAGAGTGGATACTAAGCGTTCAAGATGAACCAGAAAGTTTGCTACCCACTTACCCCATTGCAAGAACCCTCATTGAAAACTTCTATCACTTGTTTCCTGAGGAGATACGTACGGGTTTGCCTCCTAAAGGAGACATTCAACATCACATTGACCTTGTTCCAGGTTCCATCCTACCAAACAAACTAGCATACAGGATGAATCCAAAAGATACCATGGAGATTCAAGAACAGGTAGAAGAACTATAGGAGAAAGGCTTGATACGTGAGTCTTTGAGTCCATGTGCCGTTCCAGCTCTTTTAGTACCTAAGAAGGACGGAGGAATGAGAATGTGTGTTGATAGTAGGGCCATCAACAAGATCACAATCAAGTATAGGTATCCCATACCTAGACTTGAAGACATGCTAAATGAATTGTATGGTTCTACAGTGTTTTCCATGATTGATCTTCAAAGTGGATACGACCAAATCAGAATCAGAGAAGGTGACGAGTGGAAGACAGCCTTCAAAACCAAGGGTGGACTCTATGAGTGGTTGGTAATGCCCTTTAGATTTTCTAATGCACCTAGTACTTTTATGAGATTAATGAATCAGGTGTTCAGACCGTACATTGGAAAGTTTATAGTAGTATACTTTGATGATATTTTGATATACTATAAGAATGAGTATGAGTATCAAGATCATCTAGCTTAGATTATGCTTGTCTTAGAACGTGAAAAGCTGTTTGGTAACCTTAAGAAATGTGCATTTTTTACCACTGAAGTTACATTTCTTGGTTACATTGTTACTGGTGAAGGTATTAAGGCAGATGAAAGCAAGGTAGAAGCCATTTGGTCTTGGCCTATGCCTAAGAGTATACATGATGTTCGAGCTTTCCATGGTTTAGCTTATTTTTACAGGAGATTCATTCATGGTTATAGTACCTTTATGGATCCTATGATTGAAGTTATCAAGGGTATATCATTTATATGGATACCAAAAGCGCAAGCTTCCTTTGAAGAGATTAAAATAAGGCTTACTCAAGCACCGGTTCTATCCTTGCCGTGCTTCAGTAAGGTTTTTGAAGTGGAATGTGATGCCTCTGGTGTTGGCATTGGTGGAGTTCTTACTTAGAAAGATAAACCTCTAGCCTTCTTTAGTGAGAAATTGTGTGATTCAAGAAGAAAGTACTCCACTTATGATAAAGAATTCTATGCCATTGTGAGATGTTTAGAACATTGGAGTCATTATCCTATTGCAAGTGAGTTTATCTTACATTCTGACCATGAAGCATTGAAGTATATACAAAGGCAGCATAAGTTGAACTCATAGTATGCCAAGTGGGTTGAGTTTATGCAATCATATCACTTCAGCATCAAGCATAAGTTAGGTAAACTCAATCAAGGTGCAGATGCTCTATCTTAGAGGTATCTCTTGTTATTTCAATTAGATGGTAGTGTTCTTGGTTTTGAGTATCTAAAAGCTTTGTATGACAAGGTGGAAGACTTTGAGGAATTGTATGCTGAATGTTCTAAGCACCCCAAGGGAGACTTTCTAATCCAGGAGGGATTTCTGTTTAAGGGTACACGACTGTGTGTACCAAGGTGTAGCACAATGGAGATTCTAATTCGGGAGGTTCATAGAGGATCATTAGCTGGGCACTATGTAGAAAACAAGACTGTCACCATGCTAAGAGAGCATTACTTCTAGCCAACTATGGAAAGAGATGTACAGGACATACTTAAAAGGTGTGGAACTTATCAAGTAGCAAAGAGTCATTCCGTACCCCACGGTTTGTACATGCCCTTGCTAATCCCCACTTCACCATGGATTGATGTAAGCATAAACTTTATTCTTAGATTGCCTAAAACACAAAGGAACAAGGATTCTATTTTTATTATTGTTGATAGGTTTTCTAAGATGTCTCATTTTATTCCGTATAACAAAACAAATAATGCTACACACATTGCTGAGTTGTACTTTAGGGAAGTAGCAAGATTACATGGTATTCCTAGGTCAATTGTTTCTGATAGGGATACCAAGTTTTTGAGTCATTTTTGGATTACTTTATGGAAAAAGTTAGGTACTAAGCTGAAGCATAGTACTACTTGTCATCCGCAAACTGATGGGTAAACTGAGGTTACTAATCGAACCTGAGGAGTTTAGCTTTGATTAGGCCTCATGCCAAGGCTTGGGATTTGCTTTTACCCCATATAGAGTTTGCTTACAACAGGGCACCCAGTAAGGCTACAGGTCTTTCCCCATTCAAGGTGGTCTATGGACTTGATCTCCTTAGTCCACCTGATCTTACACCACGATCAATGGACCAAAAGCCAACTGCTGATGCAGCATCAAGGTAAAAGAAATCAAGAAGATTCATAAGTTAGTAAAAAGCAAGATTGAGAATACTAATGAAGCCTATCAAGCTCAGGCCAAAAAGCATAGGAAGAAGATAGTTTTTCAGCCTGGAGGCCTCATGTGGATCCACCTTAGGAAGGAAAGATTTCCATCCAAAAGGAAGACTAAGCTCATTCCACGAGCTGATGGTCCCTTTGAGGTACTTGAGTATATTAATGATAACGCTTATAGGGTTGATTTACCAGGTGACTATGGAATTTCAACCACATTCAATGTAGCTAACTTGAAAGCATACCATGAAGACGATTACCTTGTTGATTTGAGGATCAAATCTTCTCAAAAAGGGGAGGATATGGAGTCCCCACCACCATTGACAATGAAGAAGGTCCAACAAGTCCTATAAGGTTCATTTTAAGCTCCAAAGTCCAAGCATTAGCTCACATTGTGGAAGAAAGCTTAAAGCAAGCACCCGGGTTCAAAGATCAGTTTTTACCCGGTATTGTTCACTTAATTACTTAAGCTACATTATAGCTTAAGTCCTGAATTTTTGCGTTTTTGAAAAACATAAGATGTCCACTTCCAAGTCCCAGCATCAATTCCCAATCATACACATTAGAAGAGGGGAGATCATGGTAATTTTCCAAACGGGCTAGTTTTGCACCCATTCTGCACCGTTTAATGTTTGAGTGAGATTGACCCACTTAAACCTTGTTTAACCTTAATTTCTTGGTTGGGGGGGTTTGTACACATCTTAAAATTTCCTCCCACGACCTGAAAAAGAAATAATCTTCACTTTTGTTAAGGTTAAATCAAGTCCCAAAACAGGCTGAAATCCTACCTGTAAGCCCGGTTTAGTGCTGCCAGTTCTTTTTACCTTCTACCATGGCTTTCCTTCATCTCAGCTGAGTTGGCACACATCCCAAGGCTTCCAAAAGACTAATGATCAGGTATAAAAGAAGAACTCCTTGAGAAGAGCAACCAATGAGAAGAGAGCTGCAAAAGAAGTTGTCTCTTGCTTTCTATTGGCTAGCCGAAAAGAGGCCAATGCTTTATGGCTGAGCACATGGCTTTAGCTAGGTTTTATGGTTGATTAAGCTTAAGGATGAGTTAATTATATTGTAATAATCATTTGTCTTGCTTTCCTTAATGCTTTGAGTGTAATTAAGCTAGCTTGAACAATGGTTTGTAAGCACTTAATCATAACTGGGTCAATAGTGTAGTTAACACCTTTCCTCCTTAGGAAGGAAAGGTTTAGTGAGGTGCTAGGTTGAATGCTTGCTTGCTTGGTGTGTAAACTAAAGGGAACACATAGCCATGGCTGGTTCATATTACACTTTGAATGAAAAACTCTTTGAGAGCATTTGCCTTCTCATACTTAAATCTTCACTTGCTTATCCTCAATCCGGTCAATTAAGGTGGTGATCAAGTAGGTCCTAACCTTGATTAAGTGGTGATTTTGTATCTTAATCCAAGATTAAGGACCCTAAGCTTGCATTTGGTGGTGATTTTGTATCTAAATTGTGAGTTTAGCTCTATCCATTTCAAGTTACAAGTACACAGGTTCAAGGAGAACAAAACTGAAATTTCAGTTTTCAATCCGTGAGTTTGAGATCTTCTAGCTTGGAATTCGTTCTCTCTTTCATACTTTCCATCAATCCACAGTCACATACATCAATATATATTTATGTATGTATATACACATATATATACATATATACATATATCTATATCATTACACACACACACACACACACACACATGTATAATTATGTCCCCCAACTCCATATGTGTTGTGAGTTTTTATTTTTACAATTAATAATAATCTTTGTTAGTACAATTCTATTATGTATTATTTTCTTTAAAGTTTTATTTTGCTTGTTAATCCTGGGTTTCAGTTGGCATCAGACTCGGAATAGTAGGAGCTATTGGTAAGACGTTTGGTCAGCTACAAATCCGTTAGTCAATTATGTGGTGGTCCCGGTTTATGGTCCCGTCATTCCGTATTATGATTGTTTTAGTTATGTTATGAAATGACATCCAGGATCCGTCGATTGTTGCCATTTAAGTCTTATGGTAGTAGCTCTCGTATAGTTAATAGTAATGAGCTTAGAACAAAATCTTCCTTTAAGGCCCCTAGTCTAGACCATTACACAAAATGGATCATACCAAAAATTTGATGTAGATAATATTTACAAATAGGAACATTTGACTTCAAAACTGCATATTCTGCCAAAACCCATGAAGAAGTAGTCACTATTCAAAACGATTTACAAACTATTTCTTTAGTAAATCAAAACTCTACAATTGGTTCAAGTAGCAATTAAACCTTTAGTCAAAAGGGGAGTTGATGCTTCTATTTACATGGCTCTCTGAGACAAAAGGTTAAAGAACTACAAAACCTCTTTGCTTGCTATGATCCAAACAAGTATTTGCAACGGTCCAATATTTTTTAATTGTTGCCCAAATTTTTCTATTGATCTTACTTGTCCTATGAGACTAGAATCTTTAAGACTTGATATATATGTTCAAGGTGATGAATTCTTTAATTGCAGCAATTTTGTTGTTATCTATTGAGTTTATTTTTGACTACTGTCTATTAATCTTAACACAAAGTTTTTAAGTCCACTTCCTTCTAATTCTAAAGAAACTGTTCTTCTTGAAATCAAGGATGACAAACCCTCTGTTTTTACTCTAAAACTTTTAAAATGGGATGAGATTACAACTCCGGAAGATCTCGTTATCAAAAACAATCAAGCTACTCCTCCAATTGAAAGAGATGAAATTGTCCAAATTATAGAAGAGCCAAATGGTAGGATTACCCTTAGATTTAAATCATTTAGGGAATCTGAGACAAAAGCTGAGCCCTCTATTCCTGATAGGCCTTCTCCAGATATGCAACTCCTTGAGAAACACCTAGTGAAGAATCTTTCTGTTACCGTTACCAATCTCCTTATGTTGAGCCTGTACAAACAGAATCGTCCTCTCCTGTTTCTTCTCATATAGGAACAAGAATTATTGTTCTTACAAAAATTGATTTTCAAATTGATAAAATATCTTTAGAAGAAGATTATCTTTTAGATACTAATATTTTAAACTGAAAATGGTTTGAACAAATTGATGAGCAAATTTGAACTAGAATTAAGCAAGAATGGGAGACTGACATGGAAAGGCTAACAGTTAATATTCCATTTTTCTTATGGTTCTCAATGTTTACCTCTTAAAAGGGAATGAATAATGTTTATTCAATTCCAAGCATCAATGTTCAAACAAATCTTCATAAACTATGACATTTGGATGATCGTAGTAGCCTATTATCTATCCATCCTCATGCTCCTCTTAAGCTTTTTATTAAGGATAAAGTTCTTATCACTTCCCCTTATAAAAAGGGCCAGGAGGGGAATCGTACAGATTCAGTTCAGCTTGATTATATGCGTAAAATACATCAGCAAGTTAACTATGCAAACACTATTCTCAACACTATAGCAGAACAATTAAATCATGTTTCTGCTAAAGTTCATGAAAGAATTACTTCAAAATATCCGATTCAAAATCTTGATAATATTTCAAAATCATTTTTCAAAACGGATAGTATCCCCAAACAGAATGAAAGTTCTTTAGTGGAAGCATCTTCCAAAAATAATGATCAATTACTCAAAGCTATTACAACACATATAAAAGATCTTACTATTTCTAATAAGTCCAAAAGTATTACATGCCTAGATGAATCATACCAAAATTATATCTCAGAGACTTCTTCTTCGGAAGAAGGAAATTATACTGATTCCCCTGAGGATATAATTAATACAATTCAAACTACCTTTAATGATGATGAGCCTCTCTCGCTTAACAAAATTCATAATTGGAAGTCTACCAAAAACTATTATCCAAAACCAACACCTCCTGATCTTCAATATGAAGAAAGAGGGAGTTTTGCCTCTTCCTAATTCAATGGTGATGCTCTTTATACTTGGAATATAGATAGCAAAGCCAAATACGAAATATTGTCCACCCTTCAAGAAATGCTTATGGCCAGCGTTACCTACAAAACTAAAGGATTATAAGGGGATTAAATTGCTATTGCTCTAGCAATAGGATTCCAAGGCCAATTAAAAGATTGGTGGGATAATTTCTCAAATCCAGACCAAAGGAGTGCAATTCTCAATCATAGTTATCCACAAACCAATGAAAGAGGGGAGCCAGTTCTTAATGCCCAAGGGCAACAAGTAATAGTAAAGGATGGCCCTGAAGTCTTGATCCATACTCTTACATTACGCTTCATTGGCAACCCAAAAGAAGAACAAGCAGCAACCAAAACAATTCTTATTAACTTAAGGTGTCCAACCTTAAGTGATTATCGTTGGTATAGAGATGTCTTTTTTACAAATGTTCTCAGAAGAGATGATGGAATACAAGATTCTGGGAAAGAGCGTTTTATAACTGAACTTCTAAAAATCTTTGGAGAATGCATCTTAAGCAAACTAGGACAAAAATTTGGTACTAATGATATTCCATTTGGATTATTAACATTTAGCCAGCTCTTTGGCATTATCAAGAATGAAGGACTTAATCTTTGCATGGAGATTAAACTTTAAGCCAAATATGGAGCAGATAGAGCCAAATCCAGAAGGGAAATGAGAACTTTCTGTGATGCATTTGGTTTTCACCAAAGTTGAAACTCCTTCTACTGTTCATAAAAAGGTTCAGAAGAAGGTTAATAAACCTCATCCCTACAGACAACCTCCTCCTCCACCTCCAAAGCTATATAAGAAGAAGTTTGGCCTGAAACCTGCTCCAAAGGGTAAGGGTAAAACTCCTATTAAAAAGAACAAGATTGGTTGCTGCAAATGTGGTAAAATAGGCCACAAAGCTTTTCAATGTAAAACTGAACAAAAGATTAATGAGTTATTTTCTGGAGAACTAGAACATCAGAGAAAGTCTTAGCCTTACTAACAAAAGAATCTTCTCAGTTTGAGGAAGAAGATTACTACATGGAGACAAGCGATGACGATTTCGAGTATGAATCTTCTCCTATACCAATGCTTAATGTTATTACAAATTGTTTTCAAAAGGAATTTCTTTTAGATTTAATTGGGAACATAACTGATAATGATTTATAGAAAGAGTAATTAGAAAATTTCAAAAATTTAATTCTTGAAGAAGAAAATAAGTCTTGTAAGGGTTCCCCCTGAATCTTCTAACATTACAAAAATATTTGACAAATATCCTTTTTCTAATCCTTTCCAACAAATTACAACCAAAGATTTACAAAATGAGCTTAATGAGCTCAAGTCTCAAGTTCGATCGGTGAAATAAGAAATTATTTGTCTCAAAACTAAAGATTTAGAATTTGGCATCAAATTTACACTTCTTGAGTCAAAATTTAGTGACCTCTCTAATATACCAGAAACATTAGAAAAATTCAAGAAATCTTTACTCTGGACATTTCTGATGAACAACTTATTGTAACTCTTTCACAAGTTACTTTTCAGAAATGGTACTCTATTGTTAATCTTGTTGAGGAAGACTTCCCCACTAATAATTGCCTTAATTGACAGCAGAGCGGATTAAAACTACATCTGAGGAGGCATTATTAATATAAAATATTGTGAAAGAACCCGTGAAAAATCTTAGTAGTGCTGATGGAGAACCCTTAGCATTAAATATAGACTTAATAAGGGATACATAAAAAAATGACAATTATTCTTTCCAAAATGTTTTCTTAATTGTAGATAATACCACCCATGATGTTATTCTTGGCACCCCATTTGTAACACAAATTTATCCATTTTGTGTTAATGAAACAGGAATCCATGGAAATGTTATGGGTAAACCTATATCATTCAATTTTCTCACACCCACTAGAGAAAGAGAAATGTCTCTCTTACAATCAAATTCTATTTTCAAATAGATCAACCTTCTTCAAAATAAACAATCTTAGATCTGTTTTCTTCAAGAAGAAATTTTTCACCAACGCACCGAAGAAAAATTACTAAATCCCACAATTCAAAAGAAAATCCTTGATCTAGAAGAAAATCTTAAAAGGAAAGTATGTTCTGATCTTCCCAACGCATTTTTGGAAAGAAAGAAACATATTGTTTCACTTCCTTATGAGAAGGATTTTGATGAACGCAATATTCCCACAAAAGCACGACATACATAGATGAACATGGAGTTCTTAGAGCATTGTAAAAAGGAAATACAAACCGTACTTAAGAAGAAACTAATCAGAACACCGAAGTCCCCTTGGAGCTA
>NCQV01006865.1:0-11361 GCA_002740545.1 Lophocereus schottii | reverse complement strand
ATTAGTAGTTCGAAGGTGAACCCTTATCTTCGCCTCACTTGTTTCCACCCTTTTTAGTTTCTTAATTTAATTAGTTATTGTGTTTTTTTTTTAGTTTGGGCGAATGTTGGTTTGTGCGAACTTAGAGAGGATGGAAATGGTTGGGAGAATTGGGAGGCCATGGACGAATGAAGGTTGTAAGTGGGTTTTAAATTGAGTACCTATATAATTTTATTTTGTTGAAGTTTGAGGAATTTTTGTTGCGTTGTGAATGAAATTAAAGGTTATGTCTGTGTTGGATGTTTAGCATATAAGAGTTGGGATGGTTGAGGTAGAATTTGAGGTTGAAGATGGAGGAAGGAGAGGTAAATGTTATTTTTTAGACTTTTTCTCAAAATTCCCTACTGTACGTGCAAGGGGTGCACATGTAATATAGCATCCAAGATTGTGGCAATGTTCAAAGAAGAAAAATTGTATCAATTTCTTATGGGATTGAACGATGGACTTTACTCTCAAGCTCATAATTAGATTCTTCCTTCAAAGTTGCTACCTCCTTTGTAGAAAATCTTGAATAATGTGACCCAAGAAGAGCAGTACAAGAGACTCATGGTCGGCAGAGACGACTAGACAGAGACGACTAGACAGAGACAACGGTGACTTTTGCTGTCAGTCATGGAGAAAGAGTTCATCCCTTAACCGCGTGCAAACACTGTGGTCGTTTCGGGCACGGAGAAGCTAATTGTTTTGAGATTATAGGGTACCCGCGAAATCTCATGGAAAAGGAAAAGGTGGAGGCAGACAATCCCATGGCAGCCGAACTAGAGGAAATCAAGGTATAGGGGGAGGCCGAGAAGTGGCCTACTCAGCAGCGCACACCGTCTCTAGGCAACAAGTGCAAGGGACAGGTTATAAAGAGCAGAGCAACAATGCGCTTTCCGAGCTCACTTTTGATCAAGTCCCGAGGCTCCGATGCTTGATCGAGCCTTTGTAGCCAGCTTATGAGAAATTGACCAGTAAATCTCTTTGGATAATTGATTTCGGGGCATCTTGCCACATGACAAAGGATGTGTAAGTCTTTAGAGGAAAACATCAGTGGTTCCAATTCCAGTCAGTTTGCCTAATGGGGCAAGTATAATGGCAAATATAGAAGGGAGTATGAATTTGAGTCCACAAATATATTTGGATGAAGTTCTTTATATATCAAAATTTTCTTGCAACTTAATCTCTGTGGCTCAATTAACTAGAGAATAAAAATGTATTGTGATCTTTGATGAACACTTGTGTGTGATACAAGACCGCATCTCAAAGAGCCCGATTAGAGTGGGTAGATTGCGAGGAGAAATCTACAACTTCGACAAGTTCTCACCTTCAACGACTCAAGCCAACGCGGTAGGCTCTCACAACTTGTGGCACGGACGTTTAGGACATCCTTCGGATCAAGTTTTCTCTTTGCTTTCCAAGGACATTAACATTAGTGGTAGTATTGAGAATAATGTTGGAGGACCTTGTGACATTTGTTTTCATGCCAAACAGACATGCACTCAATTTGTTACTAGTGAAAGTCATACTTTGTTTCAACTCATTCATTTTGACATTTAGGCTGCATATAGAGTAGCTTCTCTTTACGGTGCTCAATATTTTTGAACAATTATTGATGATGCAAGTCGTACTATTTGGGTTTATTTAATGAGGGCTAAAAAGGGTTTTGTTGCTTTTGTGTTCGTTGTGAAATTGGTAGAGATGTGAAAGTAATTAGAAGCGATAATAGACAAGAAGTTTTAGGGCCCATGAAACAATTTACCAACAAAAGGGGATTTTACATCAAACAAGTTGCATCGACACCTCTCAACAAAATGGGTGGGTTGAGAGAAAACATAGGCACATTTTCATTGTTGCTAGGGCCCTCCGCTTCCAAGCACATCTACCACTTTCTTTTTAGGGGGAAGTGCTCTCACCGCGGCATATTTGATTAATAGAACTCCAAGCTTCATTTTAAATGGAAAAACTCCTTATGAGGTTCTTTTTGGTGCTAAGCCCTTATATGACCGAATAAAATGTTTCGGTGTCTTTGTTACACTCACCTTAAGTCAAGGATTAAGGACAAGTTCTCTCCTCAAAGTCAAAAATGCCTTTTTGTGGGATACCCCTATGGTAAGAAGGGTTCGAAGGTTTATGATTTGGAAACTAATGAGTTAGTCGTGATGTGGTTTTTCATTAGATGACAGAGACTTTTTCCAAGCTGGGCAGCAAGAAGAACAGAGATTGATTGGGAATAATAATGTCGTTATTGATGAGGTTTGCTTGAATGATTGGGGCTTCATGAGGGAGAAAATAGAGCAACAGGGACTGTTGGGTCGGATAAAATGGAGGAACCCACAGCAGAAACGGGACCTGATGAAGCGACTGGGCTGCGTCGATGGGCCACAAAACACTGTTGGTCCACCTATCCAAGTAGAAACCAATGCATCTGAACCGCCTGGGTTTACTAGGCCATTCGTGTCTATTGAGGCCAAGAGGACACCTACTCAGCTTGGGTCGCCCAATTCTATTGGATCGGGGCATGTCCATGGAAAGGGGGAGTGCTGAGGCCTCCATTACACAACCCACTGTCATTAATCAGGCCTGACCTACTAGAGAGCGGCGAGCTCCATCACATTTGGAGGATTATTTTTGCTATAATGCTCAAGTGAAAGACCCCCCACTCGCATCCTCGCCACCAAACGGCTCTTCAGGTATCCTTATCCTTTAGTTCATTATATCACATACAATAATTTCTTTGCTAGCCATAAAGCTATTCTTGCTACCGCAATAATGATTGTTGAGCCCAGGCACTATCAAGAAGCTGTCAAAGATCCCCACTGGCGACAAGCCATGACCGAAGAGATAAATGCATTGCAAGAAAATCAGACCTGGGCTATTGAAGATTTACCACTTGGGAAGAAACCAATCAATTGCTTTAGGGTCTATAATGTCAAATACAAATATGATAGAACCATTGAAAGGTTTAAAGCTCGTGCAGTGGTGAAAGGCGATCATCAGTTGGAAGGGTTTGATTTCAACGAGACCTTCGCTCCCGTGGCCAAGATGTCCACTATGAGAACCTTCTTATCAGTTGCAGTTGCAAGAGGGCTATCAAATGAATGTGAACAATGCTTTCTTACATGGTGATCTAGAAAAAGAGGTCTTTATACGCTTGCCGCCTAGTTTCTCTTCCAGTTCTCCTACCAAAGTATGCAAGCTACATAAATCACTTTATGGATTACGACAAGCACCACGACAGTGGTTTGCTAAGATCTCCTCTACACTTACTGCCTATGGATTTGTGAGATCCGATGGTGACTATTTAAAGTTTACGTATCGTAAGGGTAAGGTGTTTTTGGCTCTTCTAGTATATGTCGACGATATTATTCTTGCCGGGTCCAAGCTTGTGCAGAGTTCAAAGCCTACCTGAACAATTTCTTTTCGGATCAAAGATCTTGGTCCACTTAAGTACTTCCTTGATATTAGGGTAGCTCAAGGCCCACATGGATTTTTCTCTGTTAACATAAGTATACCCTTAAAATTGTGGAAGAGAGCGGTCTTTTAGGTAGTAAGCCAACAGATTTGCCTATGGAGAAGAACCATAAGCTTGCACTTGCGAAAAGGTGAGTGCTGGATGCTCCTAGTCGGTATAGACGCTTGGTAGGGCGTCTCATTTTTCTAACAATTACCAGGCCAGAGTTGTGTTATGCAGTTCATAAATTATCACAATTTATGCAAGAGCCTAGGGAAGAACATATGGATGTTGCTCATCGGGTTCTCTGGTATCTCAAAGGTAGATCGGGTTATGGGATTCTGCTACATTCTAATTGTGATCTACAAGTGCATGCGTACTGTGATGCAGATTTGGGTGCTTGTCCACTAACTAGACGATCTATCACCGGATATCTTGTCACATTTGGTGGATCACCTATCTCTTGGAAAACAAAGAAATAGACAACAGTATCTCGCTCTTCTGCTGAAGCTGAGTACCAATCTATGGCAGCAACAACAAGTGAGTTAACATGGCTGAAGGCATTAGTTGATTCTCTTGGGGTCTTTCATGATTCTGCTATGCACCTCTTTTGTGACAGTCAGGCTGCGCTTCACATTACTAAGAATCCGGTGTTTCATGAATGCACAAAGCATATTGAGCTCGATTATCACCTTGTGCGCGAAAAGTGTAAGCTGGTGATCTTACTTTCTCATATATTCCATCTAAACAACAACTGGCATATATATTCACCAAAGCTCTCAGAAAGAAGCAGTTTACATTCTTACGGGGCAAGTTGGGCATGGTTGACCCTCATGCTCCACCTTGAGGGGGAGTATTACAATATATTTAAAGAATATTATTCTTTTATTCTCTATATTATTTTTGTAATATATTTACTGTAATTATCTCCTTAATTGGCTCCTAAAAGGATGGATCACTTGTATTATTTAGGGTGGTATATATTAAACAAAGATTATCAATAATAGAAGCAAGCAAAAATTTAGAGGCAATAGTGGACAGCCTCATGTTTTTCCTTATCTCGTGCTTCTCCTTCACAGTTTTTTTCATATAAAGAGGACTAGTAAGTTTTAGTTCTTCGAAAGTCAAATGGCAGTGCTTAGAATAACGAACATCAGCTTCTTCGAAGCAAAGAGGGTGCGGTGTAGGTTTCTTCTCTCCTCTAGTTCAGAACTCATATAAGGTGTGTTCTAATTCAATAAGTGGTTCCATGAAGAAGTTAGTGAGGGAACACTCCTAAAAGCAACCTTTCACTCATCTTAAGTTCTTATACGATGAGCTAAGTAACTGCAGAGGGAAGGTATTGAAGTTTGATTGGTTTCGCCTTTCCTTGGTTTCTTTTTGATTACAAGGGATAACTCTTAAGCCTTAGGCTAGCAAGGTAAATGGATTTAGGAAAGAAAGATCCCATACAAAAGAAAGACCAGGCAATAAAGACTAAAGAAAGAAGGCTATGGGGAAAGATCCCAGACCTGGCTGGCTTCAGGTAGATTTAAAAAAATAGGAAGTTGAATCGTGACCAGGCTATTGGATTTCTTCCTCGCTACCCACCTTCTGTCTTCCTTATGTTCTATCTTGTCTAAGCTTGCTTGATTTTCCTTATTCGTTGTGTTGAATCTAGCCAGCTTACGAGATATAACATAATCCCCGAAGAAGGACCCAAGGAGGGAAACTAATCCAAGGCCTTATAAAGCGCTTAGAAAAAGGAGTGGATTAGGGCTTAGTTACAGGGGCAGACATCCCGAGAGAGTAAAGTATGCATTTAGCCTCTGAATCGTACTAGCCCACCGCCCCTCCATTCATCCTGAGAGTTCTATTATCTCGGGAAAGTGCTATGAACTCTTTCTAAACAGCGAATTCCCTTGCCGTTAGATCCGCGCTTGAAGGCGAAGTCTTTATTCTTGGCTTGAAAACAACATATTTGGATTCGATAGCAGCTGACCCCACTCTTTATCCTGCCTCTGCATGAATGGGTTCCCTAGAGCCAACCTACTCGAAATCCGCTATAATCCGATCTAAAGCTAGCTCAGTTCTCCTATCCGGGAATGAACTCCTTTGGCAATCACGTCATTCCATTCTCGCTTCAAAAACAGTGCTTCCCTTCCTTCCCTTGCTTCAAATCCCTTCCTTTGGCAATCCCTTCCTTTGGTAATCACGTCTAAAGCTCAGTAGAGGGAACTAGTAATCTCGGTAGAGGGAACCAATTAATTTAACACAAAATTTGGAGTTTAATTTAGGAAGATTGAATGGTGCTTTAGAATGAAATTTTAGTGGTAGCAGTGATTAAAAGTAAATGTGGAGCTTCATTGTTGAAGCTTAACTAAGTAGTGAAGTTAATGGATTAGGATTAGTGTTAATGATAAGGTAAGTGTTAATGTAACCCAAAAGGATAAGCGAGACTTGATTCATGATTGAGTGTGTTGAGAATGACATAGCCTAGCCTAGTTGAGGTTTTGTGATTATGTGCCTTCTCCTTAGATCCCAAGGGAATGTATGTAATTGGTAACAAAATTACACTCACGAATTAGACTCATATAGCCTACCCCCTTTTTGTTAGCAAATTATTAAACTGTAAATGATGGAAATTGAAATAATAGTAATAATAACCATAATAATAATAATAATAATAATAATAATAATAATAATAATAACACTATTAGTACCTTTAATAACAATAACAACATTAGTACTATTAATGAAAATAATAAGGTTAATAAAGAAAGTAATATAACTAGCATAACTAATTAGTAGTAAATGGGAACCAAAATCAAATTGTTTATATTGAATAATGGCATGACTGGTTGCATTGGGATTAAGCAAACTACAATGGAAAATTATGAACTACTTACTAAAATTGTAATTAATATGAATTATTTAAAACTCTACTAACCATAGAAAATATATTTAGAGCAGAAGCGATGCCATTGTCAATCAATGAGCAAGTACTTTAAAAGTAGGAATAGCAATAGGGCGGGTACGAGGCGCATTGAGCCGTACCCGTACCCGTACCCGTTTTCGAAAATAGTACCTATACCCGTTCCCATATCCATCGGGTATTGAAAAACTGCACCCATATCCTTACCCACAGGGTTTTTACGGATTTGCGGGTTTTGTTCGGGTTTGTATAAGAAATAAAATTAATACCCATATTAAACCGATATTTGAATTCAATATTAGTAAATTCAACAAGTTATCAACACGTTTTTGTTGAATGCCTACTAAGCATCTCCTGCCATAATGTTTGGTCACAACATGTAGCAACAATCCACATGAGGAGCATAAATTACCTATCTACCAGTAAGATATGCAAATTTGGGTTGGATATTTGGGCTGCCAAGCTTAATTAGTTAAGTCATGTTGGGTTTTTCTAAATTGATAAAATAACGGGTACGGGGCGGGTGAAGCTCGTACCCGTACCCGTATCCATTTTTCTCAAACTCGCCCCATACCCATTTAAAACTCATTTTCGTCACCCATTTGGGTTATAAATGGGGCGGGTTTTCCGGGTTTTAGACGGGTATGAGTTTTATTGTCATCCCTATTTAAAAGAGGGAGAGAGCTTTTAAAAATCCATGTGCATTTATTGTCTATGCTCTTCGAAAATTCACATGTTTTCATAAATATATCAATTTTCATGTAATATCCATGAAATGAATCAGTTTTCAACAATGTTTTATAACCTAAGTGGTCCTACCAATTATTAAGCATCAGGGCTCATGCCATTAATTCACTCACACAACTTCAACTTAGGCCTACCTATCAGCTTGGGAAGTGTGCACCTTACTCAATGATCGAATCAGACATCAATAGGGGTTCCACTTGAATGAGCATGCTTGATGTGGGGTTTTAGGACATAACAAATAAGTTGTATTTTTGGGCATGATAAAATTAAAATGTGGTGTGAAGTGGCCTAATGTCGGCACTTGAATCCTTTGAACTTTATTTGAATATTGCATATGTGCACGTACTCCTATTAAAATCATGTAGTTCTTTCTACAGCCTTGTCTAAATTAGGACGGTGTGAATGCCTCCAATCGTTAAACTCTCTGTTGCAACCATGACAATGGATAATTAGGTCAAGTTAATTAGATAATTAGGGATTGAGGGCATTACAGTCGTGGCATTAGATGTAGCTTAGAAATCACTAGGAGCAATGGGGTGTCCGAGTATTAGATTATAAGCTACTAAGAGATTGTCATGTAAATAAATTTCACCCTCCTTAAAACATATTCGAGCTTAACTACTTTTTCGCCTTCTAGTGTCTTTTCCTTTCTTTAGATGGACCATCTTGATCCTCCTATAGATCCATACGCCATGCACATGCTACTAGGCACTGCTATAGGTGCCCACATATCTCTACTGCATGATAGCATCGTAACTCATATACATGAACTATTTTTTGAGTTTTATAATGTGCTGGTTCGCACGTGTCGACTTCGATGGTCCTTGCCTATCATGGCCCCTTGTGATAAATTTAGGGTTCAATACTATGATTTTATGATTATAAGTGACATTATGATTAATGGAGCTAGGTTTCGGGTTTTAGGAGCTTGGACCACTGTTACCACTGATTTACTGTTTGAGACTAGCTTGGGCATAGGTTGATCACACTTGAGACACTTCAATTCATTTTTTTAAGCATTGTATGTTCCACTCCTTCTGTTCCATCCCCAACCACTCAGGGGCTACTACCACTACCCCCACTTGCACCGACTGCCTCTAAGCATCCACTTGCTATCCCTTTGCGATATGATTATGAGGATAATTTGTGACCTGAGTATATGCACGATCCATTCGCTAATTGAGGGTTTTGGAGGAGCTGACATGGTGGACATTTACCTAATTTTCCTGAGTTGATTACGCTAAGTTCTAATGAGGAGGAAAGCCCGAAGATAGAGGGGTTTAAGCCCGAGGAGGATCAAAGGAGGAGGTAGAGTTTGACATGGATGAGTTCTATAGAGAAGGAGAAAGGAAACCTAATGTGGAGAGAGTCGACATTAGCTCCGACTCATATAAGAAGTAGGATGATTTTTCTAACCCAAACTATGATTCTTCTGAGGATCATTAGAGTTGACTTGTCCTTACTTACATGCCCTAGGCTTAGGATCTTTTTCTTTTCTATATACAATATAGTTGGCTTAGGGCTGTCATATTTATGCTTATGCATGTATATCTGATGTACCTACTGCAAGTCAATGTTACCAGCTGTGGTGATGTATTCTGCCTTTCCTTTTGCATTTGGGCTAGATCTTACCAACAACTAACCTAATATTCTCCAGGGTGGAAAAGGTTAGGATAGGAACCCCAGCTTAAGATACAGGGACATGCTAAAATGATTCAAGATGTAATTCTTTTATTGCTATATAAATAAATGAAGTTAGTGTTAGACCTATTCCCGCAAGCACATGGGTCTTGTAGTTTAGTGAAGATATTATTCCCACGGCGATCAATTGTAATGTAATGAGTTTTATCCTATAAAAGTGCTAAGCAAGCATTTTCAATAGAGAGTTTGAATGACACTATGACCTAATTGAAAAATTCAATCGATTAAAAACATTTAGGGATTTGTTTCACCCTGTAAAGATGTGGATCAATGAAATATATCACGTACTTGATCTATAATGGGGGATTGAAAGGGTGCAATCGAATTTAGAATTAAATCTTCTTTCCCAATAAACTGAATTGGCTAAACTAACCAGTCATTCTTTTAACTGTCCTTGATTAATATAAGTTACAGATCTTTGATCGCCAAAAGGGTCTTCTTGACAAGCAAATCTCTTTCAAGTATTGCTAAGTCAAGCCCTATCTTGTCAATTAAATTGCAAGTTTCACCTTTCAGCTGTTCACTTAACTATTTCGAATCAACAAATGAATTTAGCAAAAATTCAATCATAATAACTTCACACACAAGATAAAATTCAACCAATCCTAATCAAGAACAAATACAACCAAATAAAGGTAAAAGATTCCAACATTAAAACTTGCCTAACAATCCCAAGATTGAGAAAACTACTCACACATGTTTAAGTCAACAAAACTAAATAGAGTTTGATAGAAGAAAACTTAGTGCAATTGGAGATCCTTTAAGGGTTTCCCAACATTGGAAATGCTTAGCAAGCACTTCTTCAACACTCACAATCAAAACTACTAAAAATCCAAACTGAACTTAGAAAAATGAAAAAGCAATAGAAAGCTAGGGAGAAGAGTTCTCTTTCTTTGCTGTGTCTCCCTTATCTGCTGCAAAAATGGCTCTATTTAAAGAGGAAGACGATCAACCTTAGCCATACGATGAAGGAAAACGAACAGGCTTGCAGTTATGGCCTCAACACGAACTGTCCGTGGTGAGCTTTGTCTCGGTGTTCTTATGTTCTTTCTTCCTTCCACAGGCATGATGACTTGGGGGTGTCTATAGGGAGTCAAGTTATACTCAATTATGAGAGAGCCTACTACCTGTACTGGCCATACCCAAATACTTGAATGGGAGTTGTCCCTCTGTAAACCCTCTTATTTCCAAGCATTCTTTATGAATGTGAGTACAATCCCCTCCAAATACAATCTATGATTTATCCTTGTTGGATTTTAGCCCTGAACAACTAGTGAAATCTTGAAAAGCATCCACCTGAATCTTTAGGGAGGATAGCTTTGCTTTACAAAAGATGATCAAATCCTTTGCAAACATAAGATGAGTCATACCTAGTTTCCTGCAGTGAGGGTGGAATTCAAACCCTTGTTGTGTGCTTGCTCTCTGAAATAGCCTTGAAAGGTATTCCATGGTTAAGACAAACAGCAAAGGAGAGAGTGCGTCTCCTTGTTTCAGTCCTCTTTGCCCTTTAAACATAGCTCGTTGTTGGCCATTTATGTTGATAGTAAACTACACTGAAGTGATGCATTTCATGATCCATTGTGTAAATAATGGGGAAAAATTGAGAGCATTGAGAAGTTCCTTGATGAAATCCCAATGTACTGAATCACATGCTTTATGTAGGTCCACTTTCATGATGCAACTAGGGGGTGTATGTTTCCTATTGTATCCTCTGGCCAGATCTTGATAGAGCAGCACATTAAACAATAACTCCCTCCCTTTTACAAATGCTCCCTGTCCTACATTATATAAGCAAAGGGAGAACTTCATTTAGTCTAGTGCACAGCAGGTTAGTAATACATTTATAAATCACATTACAATAGGATATGGGCCTGAAATCCTTGGCTCTCTATGGATTTGTGACCTTAGGTAGTATGACCAGTTTGGTTTCCCTATAAAAACTTGGCAATTCCCCTTTTGAAAAGAACTCCTTGATGGCTGAACATACCAAAGGACCAATGCTCTCCCAGCTAGCCTTATAGAATCCACTATTAAACCCATTAGCTCCTGGAGATTTGTAATTTGGAATGAAGAACATAGCTTGCTTGATTTCTGAATCACTGAATGGCTTGCATAACTGTATTTGCTGTTCAATACTCAAGCAATGCCCTTGCCTTATCACTTGTTGGTCTACCTGAGTTCTATAATGTTCTTTTTTGCCCAAGAGACCCTTATATAACCTGTCATAACGTTAGCCACTGCATCAAATCCCTCCACCCATTGGTCATTTTGATCTCTCATGGTGTAAATACTTGTCATTGCCTTCCTTTGCTTGATTCTGGCCATAAATACTCTTGAGCATTCATCCCTATATGCTATCCAATCTGCGTTACTTTGTAGTTTAATGAGTGATATAGCAGATTGGTTGATTGCCACATATTATTTTCTACTTTTGTCTTCTTTTTGAAGCAGCTCTGTATTACATTGGTCCTCCTGTAGCTGTGCTTAAATTTGAAGTAATTCATCTCTGGCCCTGGCTCACTGGGTA
>NCQV01006837.1:0-18795 GCA_002740545.1 Lophocereus schottii | reverse complement strand
CCCTAGCCTGTTTGCTAAATGATTTTTGCATCATTTTGGGCTAACTTTGGATCAACTTTGCCATTGAAACACTACTTATATCTATCCTGAGGAGGTTTTCGCATAATTTTTAGTTTTAGCGTTGCTTGAGGATAAGGCTCAGTTTAAGTATGGGGGAGTTTGATAGGTGCTTAACGTATACATCATTTTTGCCATATTTTTAGGAGAATTATATGCTTTAATTTACCATTTATACTCCTATTCTCGATTTATGTTTAGGTATGGTTGTTTGGTGTATTTTGAAGGATTTTAGACCATTTTGGCCCAACATTTGAACCTTATTGGATGTATTTTGACCTCCCCCATGGATACCATTGTGATGCTATGCCTGTGGACCAAAAGAAGAGCAAAAATTCAGTTCCAGCCAAGACCACGGTCGGACCATGGTGCCTGCCATAGACCATGGTGAGCTGTGTAATTGTGGCATCTTTGTCCTCCTTCAGCTGTGTGACTGGAAACATCCATGCTTTTCTATAAAACCTCATTTTTCAGCAGCAGAAAGAGAGGAGAGAAAAAGCATAGTTTAGTTCATTTTCCTTCTCAAAATTTTACTCTTTAGTTAGGATTTTTTTACTTTGATTAGTGTTTTAATGAGAAATCTTGATTGTGAGTTCAGTTTTGAGGTGGTTTAAAACCCTTAGTTGAAGGCTGTCTTTGCCAAACCCTTCCCTCTCAGATTTTCACTAAATAATTGGTTAGTTGTTGAATCTTTAATCATGTGTGAGTGTCTAGGGATTTATTTGTTAATGAAAGTGTAGTTGGATCATGTTTATCATTCGAATTGTGCTTTGACTCATGATAAGTTTGATTTCGTTTATCTAGTGATTTTCATGTTATGAGTGGATTTTTGGCCAAAGTTTGCTTGTACACTTGAAACAATTCAGTAAAAAAGTGAAAGATTCAATTATTAGACTGCTTGGTAAAACCTAACATAGCGTTAACTCGAAAAAGAGATTTGCATGTTAGGAGGACTAAAGAGTAATTAAAAATATTGAACTTGGATTAAGATAAATTAGTTTGGAAGAACGACTTTTGCCTAGTTTAGGCAATTTGGTTGATTTCGGAAGAATAGACTAAATTCTGCATAGATTGCAATTACTCGAAATTATCTGATTAGAGAAAAGAACATGTTTATCATTTTGATCCAATCACCTTTCTTAACTGCATAAATCCCTAGGCATTTCTTCTAGATTAAATTTAGCATCAGTAGATTTCAAGTTGTTCAATCAAAACCCCTTGATTTAGTTTTTTCTTAGCATAATCTAATAGACAGAGCTCAATAAATTACTTTGGTCCCTAATGATGATCATTTTATCTATTCTACGATTACCCATGTGCTTGCGGCAATGGTTAGCGTGCTGCCACAAGACCCTCACTTCACATACCAATGCAATTTCGCCACATGTGAAGAGAATGGTAAATGTTTATGAAACCACAAGGCTGAAAAAGTCTAGAAAGTAGTGGTCAGCTTAGGCCAGTGAGACGTTTATACTCAAGAAACTAGCGGATTTCATTTTTGATGATCATTAGATATCTAATTAGTGACGAGTCATCATATGTAACTCATCTCTTGAATACGAAACATAGTTATAATGATAATCAAAACTACTTTAGTTAATCACTAAGTTTATAACTATATGTTTTGTGATCTTGTAGACATTGCCTAGGACAACATAAAGAAATCTATTGATCACCAAAAGTAATGCTAATGATTACTGAATGAACACCTATTGATCACTACCTAATAGGCTGATATCATAACTATAATTAATAATATGTTGATAACCATAAATAGAACTAGGGATCAGGAGACATACTTTTAATGATCACCAAAACTAGAACTGGTAATCACCAATGTATATAATTAATAAAAACATAGACTATTATTTTTGCACGAGAGTAAACTCTGAAATGGAACAATATAAAATGTGAAGCAACTATTTTCATGAAAAACAAACATATTTATGTTGACCACTGAAAACATACGTACTGATGAAGTAACCATAGTTCTAATGATTACCAAAATGCGAAGTGTTGACTAGTAACTCAGTTTATAAGTAAGGACATATTATGATCATCAAACACAACCCGATGGGTCAACATAATTTTATCAATTGATCACAAAAAGGAACACTAATGATCACCAACTACAATTAAGGATGTGTTGATCACCATGAATATGAATAGTGATCACTAAACTTAGTTCTTATTATCATCAAAGCAACCCTATTAATCACCAAAGCAACACCTATCGATCACCGACCACAATTCCAAACTTTATTGCCTTCTATGAAATTGAAATATGCATTATATCGCTAAATATTTGATCTTTAATTCGCATCCAAAAAAATAAAAATAAAAAACACAGAAACACATGAACCACAATTCAGTTTTATTAAAAACGTGTTGACTAATTAATGTTCTTATACCAAGCTAATATATACGCTCAGTTATGATAGCCAACCAAGTCTCTCTCTTATTCACAGTCTCTCTGTCATTATATCTTTATTACTCTACTATTTGTTCATTTTTTCGTGTGCATCTTGCTTCGGTATTCTCAAGCTCTCTCTCTCTCTCTCTCTCACACTCACTCACTCATAGTTCTAATATGCAATCTCGATAATATTCATCAACCCCTTCAACTTCTCTGTAGCTTCTCTAGAGTTTGAAGGTGAGATTCTTGGCTTTTGTGTTCGCATTGCTCTTTTTATTCTGTTTTAGTGCACTTATTTTGGAATTTTTTAGGGCAATTTCTCTTCTATTTTTTATCTTTCGTAAGTTCCAACATTTTGTGGGAAATCTGGTTTCAATTTTACTTTTAAAAGCTTCTAGTTTATTTTTGCACTAAGAAGCATATCGTTTGGTTGTTAGAAATATACCATGCTCTGATCTTTCACTTTCGAACTGCTGTTTTCAATTTTAGATTTATTTTTCTATTAATATTGTACGATTTGGTAAAGTTTGGTGATATATTGTGGTTTGAAGAATTTATTTTCCACAATCTTGTAATTTAACTTGGATTTGCTTCTTCTCTGGGGTTTACTGCCGAGAAATTATGGCTCGATGAAAAGTTGAAGAAACTGCCGAGGGGAATGGAGAAGAATCACCTTCCAATAGGTAAAAAATTGCATTTTAGACCTTTAAGTGAATATTTTTCATATCACATATGTGCTATATATTTAGTGACCATTAGTTATATGTTTAGTGATCATTAGGTCTAGTTTTAGTGATCGTTTTGCATATCTGTTTGTCTATTTGATGAGTTTTAGTAGGTTATTTAAAAAAAAATCAAATTCTCACGCACCTTAAATATCTTTCTTCAATGCGATTAAAAAAATATTAAAAACTGTGGAATAACAGTTTTTCACACTGCACGTCTAGCTTAGTGACTGCTGGAAAGGTGATTAGTGATCGTTAGGTATAATATTAGTGACCTTTTTACATATGTGTCTTATGTATTTGTGATTGTTAGATAACTAATTAATGAAAGTTGGACATTGTATTAATAATCATTTTTTTTAATTTATAAAATGCTTGCTTATTCTATCCTCGTCTCCATAAATGTTTTCCTTTAATTCATCTATAACAGCCCTTTCCAACCAGCAGTATAAACATACTCATATGATAAATAAATGCCTTATGGTTCCAATTTGTATCATATGTTGAGTATTTATGACCAATGCAGTTTTGATTGGTGATCATTTGAATTATGATTAGTGATACATTATATTTTATGAGTTCATAGAAGTATGCGATTTCTTTACTCACTTGCCTTTTGTATTCTATAGTCCTAAAGTAGCTTCAAATCCGAACAAAATTGGACAATATGCTGATCAAAGAAGGGGATCTGCTGATAAGCTAGCAGTAGTTCTATCCAAGGGAAGAAGCATCGATACAAGGTATTTGCCCGCAAGGCACATGGCAATGATGATGCTGGCAATGATTCTGATAATGAAGACAAGTTGGATAAGAACACAGCCTCTGAAGATAAATCCCCGACTGAAGTACTGCCATACAAGAAGAGGAATATTGACAAATCAACTCAAAAGACCACATAGAAGAAGACTGAGAAGAAGGGGGGGACTGAGAAGAAAAGCAATGAAGAGGTCCCCCCTGAAAAGAATGTTAATGACAAGGAAAAGGCTGATAGGTCAGCTAAAAAAGCAATAGAAAAAGAAGCGGGCCCTGAGAAACCCATTGAGAAATGTTCCAAGAAGACAGAGGCTAGGAAAGAGAAATATGAGGAGACTGTAAGTAAGAAAGCAAAGAGGGATAATTCTTCTCAGTAAGCAGGACAGGGTGGTGAATCTTTACAAAAAGTGCTGCGAATGAGATGGAAGAGGACAGTTCACTAGGGAAGCTGGAGGAGAAGCAGGAGGGCAAGAAGCAAAAAGCTACTGAAAATGCTGTAAGTACACATCTAGAGACTGAGAAATCTTCTAACAAACCACAACAAGAAGAGAAAAGTTTAGAAAAATCCCCAATGAAATCCTAGAAGAAGAAAAGTTGGGAGAAGCTAGGAGAAACTAAAAAAGGAGAAGCAAAAGAAGAAGGCATTCCCTGCTAGATGATCACAAAAGATGCAAAACTTATCAAAGCCTCCAATACAGAAAGGCAACATTTCCGAGGTAGAGATTTCTAATAGTTCAAACGATAAAGAAAGCAATGCCAGGGAGGCTAAAAGTAAGAATGAAAGCTCTGATAGATCTCCTAAGAAGCTGTAAGAGGAAAAGAAACCTTATGATAAATCCCCTACCAAACTCCAGTAGAAAGAAAGATAGGAAAAGGGAGAAGAAACAAAGAAGTAAGAGCCAAAGAAAAAAGCAGTCACTGTCATGCAATCACAAAGGGTGCGAGGCTTACTGAAGCCTATAGTACAACAAGGTTAAGGCCACATATCTGAGGTACAAATTTCAGAGAGTTCAGATGCGATAGAAAAAATTCCAACCTATGAACATGAAGAGGTCGATCATAATGGGAGTAAGGAAGAGGGGGGAAAAGAGAGGCCCATTCATGAAGCTCTGATGGCTATTCCAAAGATGAAAAAGCCTGCATTAAAATCTAAAGGCAGACAAGCCATCAAGCAAAAAGATGGGCAAAGGTTGATCTGAAGCAAATCCCAGAGAAGTTTTCAAAATGGTTGGAAGAGAGCTTTAATCCCTACTCTACCTCCTTTGTGCTTTTAGATGGGCAAAGGTTTACGATCACAGCATTTGATGTTTATATGACCCTAGGTGTGCTTAATGGGGGAAGGGAAATCATAGAAATCACCAAGTCCTCGATGGATAAAGAATATAATGAGGTGTATGCAGTGTGGGTTAAGGAATGGAAAATTCAGCATAATGCCCTGGCATTGACTCACATACTGGAGTTCATTCTAGCCCAAAAAGACGGGAGCGAAAGCTTCAAGAGGAACTTCATCATATATTGGTGAACTACTTTTTTAGTGGACCAAAGAACCACTATTGCAGCAAGTTCATCCTGAAATATGTCAAGGATGTGAATCAGATTGCATCCTTAGAATGGTGCAATTTGTACTACAGAAGTTGATAACCAGTGTGAGGTAGTACAAGGAGAGTAAGTTTGCGAAAAGAGTACATTTTGACGGTTCACTCTTCTTCTTGATGGCGAGTTTTATTATACAACAATCTCGCCCTTTCATCAAATTGGTGAACAATACAACGGAACACAGTGATCATTTAAAAAGTAATACTAGAATGTGTTACCAATCAACAATTGACCTAATAGTGATTAATAACTTATTGAGTAGAGATCAAGTCTTCATATGTGTGTAAATTACCAAAATGCATGTACTAATTAAATATTTTTTATTTTTTTATTGATCTTTCTTTATTTGCAGATGTTGTACTTAGACAGGGTTGTTTTCATTAAAAAAACAGTGTAGAGACAATTCCCTACGATGTTCACTTGGAGTAATGAAGGATAGAAGTTGAGTACAGAAGCAAAGGTTTTGGGAGGGGTGTTGCTGAACCTCTACTAGATGTTGCTTAGCGAACAGAGGCTGAGCAACAAGCTCCTGAAGAAAATAGGACAACTAAAATTAAGAGTGTAAACAAAGCATTTTCGTTTATGGTGATCATTACATGTGTCATTAGTTAAGTTTTGATTTTTGCATTGCTTTTCAATGTTACTCCTAACACTTCGAATACAATCATTCTATGCATGGTGATTAGTAGATGTACTTATGGTGATCTTTAGAAGTAATATTAGTGATCAAAAGTTATGGAATTAGTGATCGGTACAAATCATATTAGTATGCAGTTGAACTCAATCTCTCCTTTTTTTTAATGGTTGTTTAGTGAGTGATCAACAAGCACATTATAACTGATCAACTAACATATGTATTTGTTTTTTGAAAATTATAGAAAGATGTTGACAAAACCATTTCTGCCATGAAACAATTGCCATTGGCTTATAGAAACTTCATAATTGTCATGGATTGTATGTGCAATAAGTACTGTGAGAATGAGTATCTTCGGAAGATACGCGACGAAGCGAGGGTAATGTTCATCTCATTCTGCAATGCTCCTATCGTAGACGAAGAATCACGGAGAGAGCGCAGTGTGGAAGGGCCATCTATCATTGTTGAACGTTAGGATCTCAACACTGATGTTATGAAAGAGGTTGTCGCAGACCTTCAGAGTGCTCACGTGGAGTTTCGAAAGCTTCAACCGAAGCACAATGCAAACAATGACAACGTTGCTCCTTCATTAAGCCTCACACTTCCACTTCACAAACTAGATTGTGAAGCTCAAATTCCGAGAACCACATTGGTTGCAGATGCTAGCGTTATTGTTGAAAAGGAAGACCACCATAAGGATGTGGTGCTGGATTAGCCAAACAACATTGTGAAGAAGGATGATAGCATCCCTTTATACTGTCTAGGGCTGGGACTAAGTCAGCTGGACATCTAAAGTCCAGTCCCTTAGACCACCTCTATGCCTGATCCAAACACTGTTGGGGAAAAGAATTATGGTAATGAAGATGATGATGACGATGCTCTATTAAGATTCCCATTGAGGAACACTTCTTAGGTGAACCGTGAGCTGAATATCAAGAAATCAATAGAGAACAAATCCAAAGTAGGTGACAAGCCTTCTTCTAAAAAGGGTGAGGTTAGGAAGCACAATATTAATCTTAAAAAATCAACTCCGTAGCAGACCACTGGCTCAAAAGTACCACTTCTTCACAATGCCAAAGGGCTAGCACAACAGAGCAAACAAGCATTGCCATTAGAGGCTCAGGGTAAGCAATCCCAGAGTGAGAAAACTGGTAGCGATCCAGTAGCTAGACATGATGCTGCCAAACAAGCCAAGCCTAATGTGCATCGTGAAGTCACAGGCTAATGGTGAGCAGCAAGCAACTGATCCCAGCAAACCCAAATCGACAAAAGAGTGTTTCTTAAAAAGGATGATGAAAAGCTTGTGGGTTCTGCAAGAATCCTAGAAAGGTTGGAGGAAGTAAGCCTATCAGACGCACTCAGGAAGCAACAGCCTAAGAATATGCCTCTAGCCTACTGCTCGCCATATGTCATTTGGCTGACAAAGCTAGACAATGAACTGTCTCAAGATAAGCTGGCCATATCTGAGTATGTTTTTGGAAAAGTTAAAGATGTGGATGATAGGTAATATCTCTAATCAATCTTTTTGTATGATAACTGATGCTTTTGGCAAAGCGGTCTATTGCGCAGTTAAGGATCAAAGGGTATATGATTGGGACTCGATAGCTTTGTAATTGGTGATTAGTTTTGTTATCATTTGTGTAAATATTTATTTATTTCTCACCCTGATGCCTTACAATTCAGTGTTTGTGATGAGTGTTCAATAGTTATGTGATTGGCGATCAACTGTTATCTTGTTGCTGGTGAATATTTGATTTACTTTATATAAATGCTTACTTCTTTAGTGGTTTTATCTGGTTAGTGTTTATCAAATGTTATTTGCTTGTGATCAATATGGGTGTAATTGGTGATTAATGGTTATGTGTTTGGTGATCAATATTTCTCTTATTGGCGATCAGTGATTATCTGCTTGGTGATGAATAATTTTGTGATTAGTGATCAGTAGTTTTTTTACTATTGATCAATTTGGGATCACTTGCATAAATGATTACTTCTTCCATCATGCATTGCAATTCACTGCTTATATGATAAGTGATGCATTTTGGCGAGTGAACTGTTGTCTGGTCTTTGATAAACAATTTGACATTGGTGATCAGTGTCTTTATGCCGAGTGATCATTACGTATGTGATTTATGATTAATATGTGATTACCTACGTAAATCTAACATTTTTTATTTCCTGGTAAGTGTGTCATCATTTTTTGTCATTTTGATTTTGTAGTGAACCTTTATTTGATGGTTGCAGCGATAAGGAGGCCACTAGGATTTCTATGGCCACTCTAAAGCCAAGAGAGGAGGTTGAGATGAGTGTTGTCAACATATGGTCCAGCACCCTAAATGATCGGGAGAGAAAAAGGGATATCGCCACTCCAAGCAAACTCTTCATGTCATGTGATCAAAGTTTTAAGTGCCTCATAATCAACTTTTGCTTAATAATAACTGCATTAGTGATCATAACCAAAACATTGAGTTATTAAAATATCTACTTTAACAAATTTCTCACTAAGAATGGTCTATCTTCAGCAATAAATTTTATTGCATAAATATACATTATTTTTTCTTCGATACAATATTTCTTTAGCAAAGAAACGTTGAAAGTCAATTCAATTCGACTAGAGATATGAAGATTTTAAGCTAGTAATAGACAGTGAGCTAGAAAGATGTCCGTGGATCAAAATCAAACAAGTTGACTTGGTAAGGGGTGATGTTCAGTGAATGCCCTTAATACACTCAGCTTCTTTTAAAAAAAGGCATTGATCTGTGATAGTCATATCTGCTAATGTTCACATGTGTTTTTTTAATTCTTTTTCCTTAAAAAAACCATAGGTTTTCTTCCCCATATATCACAGAAGGCATTTCTTTTTTCTTTGCTACAACTTGAGGGAGGACAAGCTTCAGATCATCAATAACATGCTCATAAGAGCAACATTCAAGGTTGTATATGGAGACTTTCTGTGAGTTTTAAAAGCTATACTGTTTATAACTATGTTGATGGCATTATATTGCAATTCTAATAGTGTGCAAGTTTTGGAAAATTTGTGCAGAGCAAAGTACTCAACCTTTACCTGAAGGGTGTACAACATTCGAAGCATGATATTCTTAAAAAACTAAAAGCAGTACGCATAAAGATGCTGCGAAGGTCAAGCACAAATGTCACAGATTGTGACATATTTTCTATGAGACACATGGAGAGCTACTTTGGAGAAGAAGAGAAGTGGCAGTCTGGACTGAATCCAAACGATGCAAGCATTACATTATAACATTGACTTTGCTAGCAATATAAAAAACAAGGATGTTACTAATTCATCATATACTATCTTCGGTCCTTAGGATGCAAAGTTCAACATTTTGAGGGTGCGATACTGTCACGACATAGTCACCTATGAAGACCGTAGGACAAGATTCACGACAACTAAAAGGGCGAAAGATTTCAAGAAATTCGGGACAATTTATTTTAATCTCAAGGAAGCTACCAAGAAGGACTAGGTTTATCCCTACGCTGTTTCTTTGTGTTGCCAATTTATACTGGACAAGAATTATTTTTGTAATTGAAAATTATGTTTTTGCATATTATGTAACACATTATGTAATATTTTTATTCCTTTTAGGTGTATACGAATTTTTATGGCACTGAATTTAGTAGAGATATAAAGAATAATCACCAAACATACCTTTGGTGATAACTGACAACATTACCATTGATGAGCGCCTGTAGTTCTCATTATTACCAAAAGCAATAACAATAATCACCAAGAAATGACCTATTAATCAATAAGCAACTACAAGTAAGAAGACATTGATCACCCAAAAAAACATACAGCGATCTCCAAAGATACCTCTAGCGATCCCAAACATATGTCTTTTGATCACCACCACTGGACTTGTTTATATGACACTAGGCCGCATTCTTTATAAAAACATATGCTACTATGCTTATGAGAGCCAATGCTAAATGCAGCAAAATAGACATATTAACGAATATGATTCACCCAACATCAGCACATTTATGGTGTGAGCATAAGGACATGTTCTGATCACCAAAGATAATCGTAATGATCACCAACACTGTAATTATTCATCATCAAATGATATCTTCCATAAAAACATATCCTATGATGTTTGATGAGAATAAAACACAAATACAATAGAATAACGGTCTTCCAAGATATCACTCACAGTATATTTGGCAAAAAAACCAACATATCTCTGTTGAAAACCATATATTGATATAGTGATCACCAAACATGGTTGTAATGATCACCAAACATAGCTCTAAGGATCACCAAAATTGGTACTGTTAATCACCAAACAATATCTTCTTTAAAAACATATACTATTATGTTTAATTAGAATAAAATAGAAATATAAAGTAAATATGTTTGGTAAAAAACCAACATATTTATGGTGATCACCATAAAAGATCATGTGATCATCAAACGCACCTCTAATGATCACCAAATCGTATACAATTGATATAGTGATCACTCACAATATGTTTCTGTTAAGCACCAAACACTGCTATAGTGATCACCAAACATAGCTCTAATGATCACCTAACATAGCTATAATGATCACCAAAAGTGGATCTATTGATCACCAATTGATATCATCCATAGAAACATATAATATGATTCTTTATTATCATAAGCCACAAATACAAGTAACCCTAATAATTTTTTTCATGCAATAGCAACATATTTATAATGGTCATCACAAAAGATCCTGTGATCACCAAACACAGCTCTACTAATCACCAAATCAGTTTCTAAGTGTGCAAATATATTACGATGTTGTAAACACTTTTTCATCATTTCAATAGCTGATCATGAAAGCAATCCTACTGATCACTAACCAATACCTTCAATCTGGCAAAATTGATTTTTTTTAAAAATAAAAGAAACACACAAGCCATATATACCCCTAGAGATAGTGCACTAGCATCTCCTTTTGGGACAGTTTCTACTGTAATGGGAAGTAACCTGATTATAGCAGTGGCACATCCACATGCATGACTGGTGCTCAACAGCCCTCTTAACCCCCTGTCTTCATCCTCTTCCCTCTTCTTTTAGTTATGGATATCGAAAATGGATGCATCTCAATGTTGTCTAGCATTGCACATCCAAAGTAGGTCTCTAGATCGGTTGTTACATTACTGTTTACATCAAAAATGAGCTATTTTAAAGGTACTTTTATACTAATTTTATGCTCGTTATAATCGTGTTTTTAAGGTCTTTAATTGATTTTATTTTGTTTTACAGGTTTTGAATAATTTTGGAAAAATATAAGAAATTATGGGAAAAATAGTGGAAAATGTCGGGAATTGAAGAACCGGGCTAAACTGAGCTGAATCGGCTCAAAATTACCATAAACTGGCCTAAAAAAAACTGGACCGAACCAGTCCAGAGTGAACCGAACCGGTTCATTTCGAAAACTCGGTTCAGCGTTATAACCCGTTTCCCTTCACTCTCTCTCTCCTCGCGATCCTCTTCTTCCCCAGATTTCCCCGAAACCCAACCTAGCGAAACCCTTGCCTTCTTCGACCTCCATCACCATGCTCACTCTCAGTTTCTCTCTCCTCGATAGCTCATCACCATCCCAACCGTTTGCCACTGCAACTTACGCTTGGGTTGCCATGGCATCGCCCATCGCTGTCCCCTTCATCTACTGTCCACCTCGCATGAAATCGAAGGGTCAGAATTCATGAGGTTTAAGTATAAATTCCAGCCAGCAAGCTCCATTGAGAGGTTAGAAAGTTCTAGGTTTAATTTCGGTTCATTTTCTTTCAAATCCCTTTTCATTCAGATGCGAATTTTTCAATTTCTAGGGCTAAGGTTTAATGTTAGATAGTGCAGATTTTCGAATTGGGTGTAATTGAATGCTGGATTTTGGTCTTAAATGACGCTGGTTTCGGTTGATGTTTCCCCTTCCCCTATTTCGATTTTTTTTTTTTGCATTTGACAATGGTGAAGTAGCCATTGATGTTCGGCTGAGCTGCAAAGCTAGGAGGCCTGAATTGGTTGTGGTTTTGAAGTTTCATTTCCTCTTCTCCAAATTTGAATGTTGCTCTTCACCATGGAGTTCGGTTCATCTTCTCTGTCCTAAGTGGTTGCTATTTGGGTTTGTTGCTCGATTTCTAGGTCTGTTTTTGGCCTGATTTCCCTTCCCCTCTTGCTTTGGTTTTGCTTGTTCTGGATAAGTTGGTTTGGGTTTCGATTGTTTGCTGCTTAATTGTCTCTTGTATTGGTATTGCTCGAATGTTGCAGGGCAGAATCGAACTCTCTTCATCCCTAGTTTTCCTTCTCTAATTAATAAGTTAGGTTTAGTTTGTTTGCTGGGATCGTCCTGTTCTGCATTTGGCTACTAATTGTCGGATTTAATCCAGGCTTTATTGCAGTTTTATGAGCTTCAATTTTGTTAGATTTAACTCCCCTGTTTAGCCTTGTTTTAGCCTTGATTTAGTTTACTGATGATGATTTTTTGACTGGTTTAATGAGTTAACTTTGTTTTAGTTGAATGATTTGTGATGGGTGTTTATCCTCGTTGCCTATCATGCTTGATTAGATCCGAGTCCTGTTGAATGTTCCGGTTTGTGATTATTCGAATGTTGATGTGGCTAATGGGATGGTGAGAATTGAGTGCTAAATGGTTCGAATGTTATAGTGCATTGTCTAGTTTGCTTAGTTAGTTTGAAGGGAGTATGTTGGTTTGCTTGGTTGCATAATGACGAATGAAGGTCTATTTAGTTCAGTCTCGTTAATGTCCAAAGATCATGAGGGTTTGTTTGATTGAATGAATGTTAATCTGAATTTAATAAGTGATTAAGTAGTTGGTATATTAGTTGATATGCGTAGCTTGGTAATTTGGTTCAGATGGTTTCGTTGATTTCTTAGCAGTTTGGTGGTTTACTTTGGATTTGGGTTGGTTTGGTTTGATTTGGTTGTTAGAATGCAGTTAATAGCCTAGTTTGTCGACTAAGGTTTCATAATAGATATTTCTTCAAGTTTTCCTTTGGTTTATGTCTCTTACTAAGGTCTTAATAACTGCTTAGTTAAAACTTTCTAAATCAAATATCTCTGTAGGTTTAGGTAATATTAGTTTCTCAATGACCTAAATCTCTCCCGTTGTCCCTGAGGATACGACCCTCAAGTACTATAGTGAGAGCTATACGCTTGCGGCTTTTTTTATTTAAACTCTCAATTTTTTGCAACAAGTTTTTGGCACCGTTGCTGGGGACGACGGCATAAGATTAGGTCACATTTTCATTTTCTTTGTTGTTTTCTTATTAGTTGCATATATTACACTTTACTTTGTTCATTTCATTAAGTTGTTACTCAATTTAGTTCGTTTCTTTAAAAAAAATTCAAAAATCGAAAAGCCTAAAACTCAAAAACATTTAAAAACCTTGAAAAACCACTAAAAAAATTAGGAAATTTTGAGTTTGATCACTTTTTGTTGGTAAAGGCACGGGGTTGTATGACCAGTTGGGTTAGAAACCCTGAAAATCGAAGACTAGTTAGAAGTGAGCCTGGCCGTGACATAGAACCTGAATCTGAGCCTGAATTACAGAACATGGCACAAGAGATGACTTTAAGTGATATTTTCTATCCTCCTCGGACTGCCTTGCCCTTATGTTTTGTTATGCCTATTCTTACACCAAATGTGACCTTCGAATTGAAACCTCATTATACTCAGATGCTCCCTAGGTTTTCAGGGTTAGAGGATGCCTATTTTTAAGGAAATTCGAAGAAGTCTGTTCTATATGCAATCCCCTAACATTCCCCTTGATGTTGTGTGAATGAAGCTCATTCCTTTTGCTTTGAAAGACTTTGCTAAACAATGGATGTCTGGCTTGGCTGCTAATTCTGTTACTTCGTGGAATGATTTCATAAAATTGGTCTTAAAAAAGTATTTCCCGAATGCCAAGACTGTTAAATTAACGAATGAGATCAACCAATTTGTGTAACTTGATAGGGAATCGTTTTGGAAATGCTTTGATAGATTTAAAACTATGTTGGCTCAATGTTCGCATCATGGATTAGACCAGGTCCGGTTGTGTCAAATTGTATACGAAGGACTTGATCAGCAAACCAGGACCATGGTCTAGTCCATGTGTCAGGGGGGTTTCCTTTCTAAGAACCCTACAGCTGCATGGGAGTTTTTAGAGGACTTGGCTGAAAAGACCATGCAGTGGGAAACTGCACGGGATGATAGCCTAAGTTCTAGGTTAGTTAGGGGTGGGTTGCATTCAGTATCTGATGTTAGTCACTTGGAATCTAAGATTGCTGTTTTTGAAAACATGATGAAGGGATTATCTGCCCAGATGTCCCAGCTATCTTAGACTTCTATAGCTATCTCAGACTTCTATAGTATCTTGCTCTCATTGTCAAGCCATGGATCATTCGTTGAGTGCTTGTCCTTACTTCGCTCATCAATTAGCAATTGAACAAGAACAAGCGAGTATGGCTTTCCAGAAACCTAAGAATGACCCCTTCTCCCCTTTCTACAACCCAGGGTGAAGAAATCACCCTAATTTTTCATGGAATAGTGGACCCAATGCCATGGCTCCCAATTCCCAGCCTGGGATGTTTCATGGGAACAATTCCCAGCACTTTCTCATCCTTCACACTCTTTTCAAAGACCAGCTTTCTCTGGTGCACCTAATGCACCAAGGCTTCCACCTCCTGTAGCTCAAGTTCAGCCTCCTCTAGGTTATACTGAGATTGATAAATTGGAGAGGAGAATTAAAAACAATGTAGAGAGAATGATTGATGCTAACATGGAAAAAATGATGAGAATAATGACTGAGCAGTTTTCTCAGTTAGCATCGTCCTCTAGGGAACCAGGTACTTTCCCGAGTCAGCCTAAGGTACAGCCTAAGAGGCATGCATCCACTTCTTCCAGTAATCCTAATGAGCCAATAAGGAAGGTGAATGCAGTTATATCTCTCCTTTCTGGTAGAGATTGATAACCGAGTGAGAAACCTTGCTGAACCTTATAGGTTTCCTCATCAGTTCTTCCAAAATTCATCCCCCTCTTCTACTCCAGAGACTGGTCCATCTAGTCAGTTAGGGGATTAGCCAAGAGATTCTCCTAATGGTGACCCCAGTACCTCAGAATGTCCTCCCCTTCAGTCACCAGCTAAGGAAGAGAAGCCTCGAGAGAAAGACTCTTTTGGTTCAGTAAATTCTTCACCTCCTAAGAGTTCTTCTCCTCCTCCGTTTGAGAAATTCCATATGCCCTTGCCTCCTTTCCCTCATAGGTTAAAGAAGAAAGGTCAGGATCATATTGAGAAAATGAGAGAGACCTTCTCTCAAGTTAAGATTAATATTCCCTTGCTTGATGCTATTCAGCAGATGCCTCCTTATACTAGATTCTTAAAGGACCTATGCACTACAAAAAAGGCAACGAGTGTAACTAAGAAGGCT
The DNA here is from genome assembly GCA_002740545.1 of Lophocereus schottii. NCBI lineage: Eukaryota > Viridiplantae > Streptophyta > Magnoliopsida > Caryophyllales > Cactaceae > Lophocereus > Lophocereus schottii. The sequence continues at coordinate 3,190 of NCQV01006837.1, read as the reverse complement.
TTCCTAAGTTCTGGCGCTAATTCTAGCCTCTCTCAGATGCCAGTGAAGTATAAGGACCCCGGTTGTCCTACTGTGTCTATAGTCATAGGGGACCAACTCATTCATCGGGCGTTGCTTGACTTAGGGGCTAGTGTTAACTTGATTCCCTTTACTGAGTATGAGAGACTAGAGTTAGGTGAGTTGAAACCCACCAGGATGGTCATTCAATTAGCTAATAGATCGAGGGATAGTTGAGGATGTGCTGATTAGAGTGGGTGAATTTATTTACCCAGTAGACTTTGTTGTTATTGAAACTAAAAAGGTGTCCAACATAGCTAGTCAGGTTCCTGTGATTCTAGGACGTCCATTCTTAGTCACTGCTAATGCCCTTATTAACTGCAGGAATGATATGATGAGACTGTCTTTTGGCAATATGGCTGTAGAGTAAAATATTTTTAACCTGCAAAGGCAGCCTACTGGATTTGATGATATGGAGTCTTCCACTCTTAACTAGGTAAGGGATTCAGTATTTGCTGATGCTTTGGATGATGTACTTACTACTGAGTATGAGTCATTTTTGATAGATGATGAACCTGAGTATGATGTGTTTGAGTTTGATGACTTATGCTCTATCACTAACTGTTTGCTTGTTGTTACATCTGAATCTGTTGCTAAATTTGTCTCCCCCGTGACTCTTGAATTGAAACGTCTTCCTGATTCTCTTAAGTATGTATTTTTAGGACCCAATGAATCTCTACCTGTCATCATTGCTTCTGATTTGGATCAGGATCAAGAGGACAAACTAGTTTCTTTACTTAGAGAGAACAAGGAAGCTTTAGGATGGACTTTGGGGGACATTAAGGGTATTAGTCCTATTATTGTGCAACATAGAATTCATTTAGAAGACCATGCTAAGCCCCACCGAGATCATCAGAGGCGTTTGAACCTCACCTTGCAGGAGGTAGTTAAGAAGGAGGTCTTGAAATGGTTAGATCATGGAATCATTTATCCTATTTCTAATAGTGAGTGGGTTAGCCCTGTTCAAGTTATCCCTAAGAAGACCAGTATTACTATGATTAGAAACGATAAGAATGAGCTAATCCCCACTTGAGTGCAATCTAGGTGGCGTGTGCATATAGATTATAGAAAGTTGAATGCTGTCATGAGAAAAGACCACTTTTCTCTCCCCTTCTTAGACCAGATGCTAGAGAGATTAGCAGGACATTCCTTCTATTACTTTCTAGATGGATATTCTGGCTATACTTAAATTTCTATTGCTTCTGAGGATCAGGAGAAGACTACTTTCACTTGCCCATTTGGAACATATGCTTTTCGAAGAATGCCATTGGGACTGTGTAATGCCCCAACTACCTTTCAAAGATGCTTGATTTCTATTTTCTTAGATTTAGTAGAGCAATGCATGGAAATTTTCATGGATGATTTCTCTGTGTTTGGACCTTCCTTTGATGATTGCTTGACTAATCTAAGGAAAGTGTTGGAAAGGTGTAGGGAGAAAAATTTAACCTTGAATTGGGAAAATTGTCATTTCATGGTGAAAAACGGTATAGTCATAGGTCATGTTATTTCCCAGGATGGAATTGACATAGATAAAGCTGAGACTAACCTGATCATTAATCTTCCCCCTCCTACTAGTGTGAAAGAGGTGCGGTCCTTTCTAGGTCATACAGGCTTCTATCGATGTTTTATTAATGATTTCAGTAAAATTGCTAAGCCCTTGCCCAATCTGTTAGCTAAGGATGTGCCATTTTACTTTTCTGAGGAATGTCATAAGGCATTTTCTAAGCTTAAGATGGCCCTAACCTCTCCTCCTATTCCCCATCCTCCCATTTGGGGAGAGTCATTTGAATTAATGTATGACGCATCTGATTTTGCTCTTATGGTTGTGTTAGGACAGCGTATTGATAGGAAACCTCATGTTATATATTATGCTAGTCACACATTGAATGATGCTCAATTAAATTACACTGTTATGGAAAAAGAATTTCTGGCTGTAGTCTTTGGTTTTGAAAAGTTTAGATCCTACTTGATTGGGTCTCATGTGATTGTTTACACTGACCACTCGGCCCTTAAGCACCTTCTTTCTAAGAAGGATGCTAAGCCTAGACTCATGAGATGGATTTTGCTACAAGAGTTTGACTGTGAAATCAAAGATAGGAAAGGTTCTGAAAACTTTGTAGCTGACCATTTGCCTAGGATCATCTGTGAAACAAAGAGTGAGTCTAGTATCTCTGAGTGCTTCCCCAATGAGCAATTGTATGCTGTCCACCTAGATCCTTGGTATGCAAATATTGTGAATTACTTAGCTGCTGGTGGGATCCCTGAAGTTTGGACTAAGCATGACAAAGATAGATTCTTCCACCTCGTGAAGTTCTTTGTTTGGGATGACCCCTATTTGTTTAAATATTGCTCGGACCAAGTCTTTAGGAGGTGCATACCCGACCATGAAATAAGAAGTGTCTTGTCTTTTTGTCATGACCAAGCATGTGGGGGGATTTCAGGTAAGAAGACAGCAGCTAAAATTCTTCAATGTGGTTTTTACTGGCCGACTGTATTTAAAGATGCATTTGAATATTGCAAGAGTTACCCTCGATGTCAGCAGCTAGGAAGAATCAGTAGGAAAGACATGATGCCATTAAACCCCATTGTGGTGGTAGAAGTTTTTGATGTGTGGGGTATTGATTTTATGGGACCATTTCCTATATCTTTTGGGAATGAGTACATTTTGTTAGCTGTGGATTATGTTTCTAAATGGATTGAGGCTATCCTTTCCAGGACTAATGAAGCTAGAGTAGTTGTGAAATTTCTTAGGGAGAATATCTTTACCCGATTTGGTATGCCTCGAGCCATTATTAGCGACCAGGGTACCCATTTTAATAATAAATCTTTTGATGCCTTATTAAAAAGGTACTCCATAATCTACAAACTTGCTACTCCATACCATCCCCAGACCAGTGGCCAGGTAGAAGTGTCTAATCGACAGATTAAGCAGATATTAGAGAACATAGTGAATAGGCATAGGAAAGATTGGGCTAACAAGTTGATAGATGCTCTCTAGGCATACAGGACAGCTTTCAAGACTCCCCTAGGTATGTCACCTTATAGGGTAGTTTATGATAAACCTTGCCATTCACCTGTAGAGATAGAGCATAAAGCTTGGTGGGCCATTAGGAAGCTTAACTATGATTTGACT